>CABFWB010001464.1:0-40460 GCA_902151455.1 Timema bartmani
TTGTCAGAGGTGAAGGAAGGGTTTGGCAATCAGATAAATCTGTGCCGGGACCGAGGATTGAATCCCGGACCCCTAGCACATAAGTCCGACACCTTACCCCTAGACCACCAGGTTACCTTCAACCTTTGTTGATTGAAAGATTATCAAAAGGACTTTACCTTACGCTATACGAAGATTTTAGACAATATGATGAATTGTTCTTTCTGTATTTTACTCGTTCGATGAACTCTCCAAAAATGTTAAGCGCTGAGTTACACTACTAAACTATTGGCTCTTGGCAAGGTAATCACAGCTCCACAATGCTAGACAGACTGATCTAAAATAAGATGGCTAGCGCCAGTGGCCGTTGGATTTCGCTCCGTCTAAACGCAAAAATTCTAAAAAATGGTCGCCTAGTAGTGGCTCGTTCACTTCATGGAACTACCTGTAGCGTGGGCTAGCTTCTGCTCCGCTACAGTAGTCTACCCTCGCCACTACTGTGGCCCCGTTTGAATGAACCAATTTGATTGTATGTATAAGTAATGAGGATATATTCTTTCCATGCCGGTCCCAAACCCGGATCAAAGAGGAGGATATATCCATGGCAGGCCTTAGCCGGTGGACGAAAATAAAATGCTCGTGAAACTCAAGGAATAGCCTCGGAAAACGGACAGCCTTAAAGTCGACCAACCCGGAACGAACAAATGAATTTTAATAAGGACACTCTTAAAATTAGATGTGGTACAATAAATGTGGCCACATATAGGGAAAAAGAAAATGAGATCTTGGGTCTGATGGAGGAGAGAAATATTGATGTGATGGGTCTTGGAGAAATAAAGCACTGGGGAAATGAGTGCGGTGGAGACCTAAGAGGTGTATACGTTCTGATGTACTCTGGAGTAGTGGAGGGATGATATGCATATAACAAATTAAAGGAAATTAAAGAACATAGATACCATATTTTCCAGGTATATGCACCCCAACAGGGGTAATGAGGAAGAAAAACCGAGCTTCTATGAAACTTTAGATGAAAGTTTATTGACACCTGAGGGTGACATTGTAATGATCTAAAAGGAAGAAAGGAAGAGTAGGACGAAATAGAGGAGTGGAGGGAATCATAGGGCCTTACGGAGAAGAAGAAGAAGTCAAATTCCAGGAGTAAGATTGATTGAATTTTGTGTGTGAAACAATTTGAAAATAAGGAATGGTCTCTTTAATCATCAGGAGACACATAGATTTACAAGGTATAGATGGAACCAGGTAACAGGAAGCTTTGACCAGAAATCTATAATAGATTATTTTATATGTTCGGACAAGAGGATTGTGTATGATGTAAAGGTGATACCAAGTGTATCACTTGATTCAGGTCATACATAGATTGGTAGTAGCTGATGTGACAGTGAAAAACAAAAACAATATGCAATAGGGTGACCTGGCGGTCTAGGGGTAAGGTGTCAGAATTCTATGCTGGGGTCCGGGGTTCAATCCTTGGTCCCTGCACATATTTATCTGATTGCCAAACCCTTCCTTCACCTCTTACAAAATGTGTATTAATCACAACTTTTGAATGTGTGGAATGCCAGGCCTCCACCGTGGTTCGGATTCCACGTTAAACTGTAGGTCCTCCATTTCATTTCACAATCACCCTACTATTACACATTAGCGTAAGTGTGTATAGTACCGAACGGGTAGTAAGACGCAGTGCTAACAATAATACATATGCAATAAACAGGGAAGAAAGGTAATTAAGGTGGAAAATCTGAAAGATGATGATGATGTAAAAGAAAGATCTGTATATCAGATTCAAGATATAGTGGAGGGAGCAGATGAGTGGGAGGAATCAAAATGAGGCATAGCCCGTGGTGGAGTGAAGATGTTAAGGAATCGGTGAGAAATAAGACCAGACAAATGAGAATATGGCTGAAGCATAGAAAACATGAAACTTGTATAGAGTATGTAATAGCTAGGAGAAATTCTGAACGAGTAATAAAGAGAGAGGAAATGAAAGTTGGAAGAGAACTTGGAGAATATTTGAAAATTGACATCAACAAAAATAAAAAGCTCCTGTATAGTCTGGCAAACTCATATAGAAAAGGAACGAATAAGCATGTAAACATCAAAGACAGCGAGGGAAATGTGAACACCACCCCAGGAGAAATCAATGCTGTGTGATCAGAATACTTTAGGGAGTTGTTTTTAGGGGGAGGAACACACACATAAGAGAAGTAAGGGAGGAGATTGAATTGATCATAAAGTTGATTATGGGGTCGGAAATGGCAGTGGCATTGAAACGCATGAAAAATGGGAAGGCAGCGGGAAAAATCGGATCCAAATTGAACTCACAAAGGAAGGAGGTAAAATACCGGAAGAATGGGGAAAGACTCTTATAGTTCCTATATAAAAGAACAAAGAAGACACGGGGAAAATGTGAGAATTATCGTGATATATCGCTAATTAGCCCCACAGCTAAACTCTGTGAGATAATCTTGGAGAAGTGAGCCAGAGAACTAATTGAGCCAAGACTAGGGGAGGAACAACACAGTTTAAAAAAAAACCCAGAGGAACAACTGATTTGATATTTGCTATCAGAATGATCAGGGAAAAGTCATGAAAGTATGATAAGGGTAAATATGGGGCAGTGATAGATCTGGAGAAGGCGTTTGACTGTATTCCTAGGAGAAAACTGTGGTCATGTCTGGAGACAGAACATAATGTGACAGGAAAATTGAAGAGAGCTATAATCAGCATGTATAATCCGTGTAAATGTAATGAGCAAACTGGTTATAGAAATTATGGCTGGTTCAAGGTGGTTTCTGGAGTGAATCAAGGAAGTGTTTTGTCTCAGTTGCTCTGTATAGTGTACATGAACTGTATAAGCAGGAAGTTTAAAACAAGAGTAAAAGGTTAGAGAGTCAGGACAGATAATGGCGTACGGTATGCAGACAATATCGAATACTGGGATTTCAGCAAATAGGGCATGGAGATGGCACTAGATGAGTGGAACTCATGCTTGTAAAAATGTTTTAATGGGGTAGGGATAAGGAAGGAAGCATTTTAGAGGTAATTTACCCAAATTGGCGTGGAAGCAGAGTGGGAAACCATTCAGGGAAAACCACCCTCGACAGAGCCAACCAGGACTCAAATCCCAATTTCCCTGCCTCAAGCAGCTGAGTCTAATATGAGAGTGACACCTTAAACCGGAGTGGGGGATATGTTGACAGTGGAAGGCCATCACTTCCCTTTAGTCTTTTTTTCCTTTTTATTCAACGAGGACAAATGTCAGTTTTGTATATATTTGTCGTATATTCATAGCGGAACACTTTTTTAAAGAAGAATATATAAATTATAAAATATTTGAGAGAAACAGGGTTTTCACTTTTTCTAGAGTTTGTTCTCCATGGATTTTGGTTCATTTTTAAATTTTAATGAAGATATGTATTGTACAAGCATGCTTACAAATATATATCAGCATGTAATAAGGATTATAAAATCTGAAAGAAAATCACTCAAGAATTGATTTCTTCTAACCACCTCAACAGAAAAAAAAAAAACTCCATGTTATTATATTGTAGGAATACAATATTTGAGTTTGAGAATAATTATTTATAAACGAGTTCTCCATAGACCATTCGCCTATTAAAGCGGGTCAAAAAGCTCCTTTTTGCATACCACGTTATGGTTGAAGCTGGCCATCTCTGTAGAAGTATATTTTCTCAATTCCTCTCTTCATCCCCCCTGAAGAACTTGGCCAATTATTTCCAAAATATTGAGGCCTGCATTCCTTTTCAAATATGTTGTGAACCTTCTTCACCATGGCTCTCCCAGCTGTACTATTTGATTATTTGTGGAACAGCTCTAGAGATTCCGATAGTTGTAAGCTTCGCATTTCAAGCTTGGTGATGGTGTCAGGAAGTGTTTCAGAGTGTACCTGTGTGAATACAAGCTCACTCTAAAACTTATTCCTCTCACAAGCGCCGATGGCAGAATTTATGCTGGCTACATTTTCAGGTTTTGTCAAACTCAAGACATACAGCCACCCAGTCACAGACATTCCTCATTCCCCTCCTGCCTCCATTGCTCCTCTAAAATTTCGTCAACAGGAATAGCGGTAAAAGTTAGAAAACTCACCCAATGATCTTCATTAACCTTTATGGTACTTACATTTGTAATGGATTTACATTTTTTTCTTTGAATTAAGGTAAGTTTCTATTAATTAAATAGTCAAAATATTCTATGTATGGATTTATATGTATATTCGCCAAAATATGCATTAACATCTGAAATATGCATTAATTTACACCATAAAAATGGGTAGGTTTGTTAAATGTTGCATAAAATAAATTTATGTAACTCTAGAATATCAATATTAGCAAAGACCTGCTTCAGTGACAGCATGGTCTAAGCCGTCACTCACATGGTAGACTAGATTGCCAAAGACAGGGAGATCATGGCTTGTATCCCGGTTGGGTGTTGTGAGGGTTTTTCCAAAAGGGTTTTCCACTCTCCCTCCACACAAATGCTCCTTGCCTGATTTTTTCTGTCGGATGCCTATAGAAGATAGTTAATATGTAATCTTTTCCGGCAAATTTTTAAGAATTGAATGCATTTAGAAGTCATTTGGAGTTTAATTTATGGCCATCATAGCCATCATTCAACTTCATATTCAATAATATCAGAGGATTTGAAATTTATCTGGAAGGGGGGGGGGGGCGCTAATTATTTCCAGGGGTACAATGTCCCTCTAGTTCCACTGCCACTAGGGACAGTAATAACAAATGTTTCTTTGCCAGCCTATTATTCTGTGATACAGCATTGTAGTCAATATAAAGGGTGTAGATGAAAACTAATCTTTATAGAAGAAAAGGGGAGGGGGGTGGGAGAAGGAGAGCAATAGAAAATGTTACCATAGTTACCTTTCACCAATAAAAGTACTTTTATACACATATATGGACCACCCCACTTCCACGCCCTTGAAACTGTAGAGACTGGAGAGTTTAAATGTTTAACAACTTGGTCTATAAAGTTTGTTGATAAAATGTTTGAGCATAGATAAATAAATTTTTATTTATGTGAGGTATATAACGTGCACTTTCTGAACTAACTGATTATATCAGCACACGAGAATTTCTACAAGGGAGAGTGAAAGGGCCTGCCAATTTGGCCGGGAAAGGTATTTTTACATACCTTCCAGGGTTGTTTTATATGCCACAATCAACATAGGAGCAATGGCTTTACTTTCTCTCTGAAGGAATTTATCGTTCAAGAAAAATCCATCAACCCCGGCTGGGTTTGAACCGACAAATATCGAGTCCTGAGGCTAGCACTTTACCCCAAGACCACCAAGGTAGATGATCAATTATTCCTGAATTAAATTTAAAGAAAAAATATTCTGAAATATATGCTACGACACAATCACTTACTAGTTAGTCTATTTTAGTTTGGAACAAAATGTTCAAAAATCGATTGTTAATAAAGGATTGTTTAAAAATATAAATTTGAATAAAATTGTCATATTCATTATATTTTTTAAAATCAATCAATAAACTACTCTATTTTTTTTAAAAACATCTATCATTGCTATTTATAATGTAAACCATGCCTCAAACATACATTTTGGATTCAATCATTAGAACATGTTTCACTATCCTTAAATCAATTTTTCTGTAAATCAAGTATATAGTGCTCTATATAATTTAAAATAGTACCCAGATATCCATTTTGAACAAAATTATACAAGCCATTTACCAAATATATGGATTTAAAAACATTAGTTACTACTAAATTACATTTAAAAAAATAATTTTCCCTTGAAAAATAATTGTTTAGAGATAGGCCTATTTCTAACGTAAAGCACTGCCTAAATTTCCAATTGGAACAAAAATGTTAAAGCCATTGCTGAAAAACAGTGATATTCATCATTTAAAAGACTCATTAGATACAGATTTTAAACAAAATCGTTGGATAATTTTTTTAGAAACATTTAATTTTTAAAAATTAGTCTTTAGTAAACAACTACCCTAGATAATTTTCACACAAAAATAGGTATAAAGCGTTACTTGTTATGTAAAATACACCAAGATATCTATTTCAAACAAAATTGTTAGAGCCATTTTGAAAAGTTTCGAATTTTTCAAAAATAATAATTTATAAACAATCCTTATTTTAAGAACTAGAATTATAATTTAAAAAATAGCCGAAGGTAATACCACATAATGCCTTAATACCAAGTTTAGACAAAATCCATCAAACCGTTTTGGTTGTGGCACCAGGTAGGAATAGACAAACTGAGAGACAGACAGAATTTTGTTGTCTGGAAAAGAAATTCCCTACATAACTGACACATAAAGAAGAGGATATTAAAAAAAATTGAAATCATTAAATTTAAGAGAATTCATCCGCCTACTGGTGATGATTTGCAATTGATTCTTTTTTTTTAACACTGCATCTTACTACCAGTTGGGGTTATACGCTTCTGTACTAATTATGCTGATGGTTTTAGGAATGAGGGAGGTTATATTTAGAGGAAGAGTACCCACATTTGCGTGGAGGGGGAGGTGGAGAACGATTTTGGAAAAGCCAACCTCAGTACACCCAACCGAGATTCTAAACACGATCTCCGGTTCATCAGCAGTCTAGTCTACTGCTAAAGTGACGCCTTAGACAATACGGCCACTGAAGAGGGTCATATGAGTCCTTAGTTGTTAGAAAGATCTGTCATTATTTGATTATAAGGGGTGTGCCAAATTACTGTTTCCAATATGAGATGAAATAGAAGCAAGACATTAAAATTGCAAAAATCCTAAACCTACCTACTTGCCCAGTAATGGCACCTTTTCTCCCATTCAATGACAGGTTGTTCTTTATCACAGTGTTCCGCAAATTGTTAAGCTCACGATACATTTAACAAACCTATTATTATGATAATTACTAATTTTTTTAGGCACACTGTGTTGTTTTCGGCGCTCACCGCCAGGGATGTCGAGTTTCTCCACATAGATAAGTAGTCTGATAACAATGGTCGAGTTCCTCCACGGAGATTAGTGTGATAACAATGGTCGATTTCCTCCACAACACCTTAAGGAAGAGATTATAAGTAGCCAGAGTGTACTAACTTAGTTACTCCACTTTGAGGGCCAGGGGGGAGGAGGTCGAGAATTAACCCCTCGCTCCACCCTAAGTTGCATGGAAGTCCACGGGCAAAGAAGAAGCTTCCCTTACAAAATTAGATAAAAACAAATTTAATAAACGTGTGAAAGGTTAGGTTAAGTTAGGTTGGGTACGAGCCATAGTTATATGTAAAAATTATGGAGGGTTTGAAAGCTAAGTTTGTAATAATAATTATTTTTAACACTATTTTCTGAACTGGTCTTCCTATCATGGACCAAGTATTCACCAACATATGAAAGGTTAGGTTAAGTTTGGTTGGGTAAGAACCATAATGTTGTGTATAAATTATGGAAGGATGGAAAGCTAGGTTTTTACTAGGTTTTTGCACGTGGACTTATTATAATCCCTTCCTTGAGCTGTCATGGGATGAACCCAAACATGGAATTAAAGCCTAGTTTGAATTGGTCAGGTATAAGACCAATCTGAGGGTGAGCAAGAAAAAGCAAATTTTACTTTACCAGTTGATCGAGTTAATGGGCTAGTGATTGACTGAGTATTTGGTCGAGTTGAGTGTCAAGTAGCGTAACTCTCTCACTCGCCTTCCCCCCCCACCAAACTTTATACTCGTCAAAACATTGTACTTCAGGGATTAGCTGGGAAGTAGCTAACTTCAAATCTAAAAAAAAAAAAATGTTGGAGGGTGCGGTAGCTATTTCTAGTAGCCAGAAAATGCAATGTTATCTCCAGCATAATCCTTGTGGGTATTGAATCCCTCATTTGGGTGTCTTTCTCTTTGTTCTTTAGGAGAAACCATAGCCAAGAGTGCATTGAGATTTTCAGGGGTCATTCTCGGGTGCCTCCTAAGCTCATCAATGTCTTCGGCTGCAAGCTCCTTGAGAAGTGCAGATGCCCCACGTGTGTCTCTCCTGCTGATCCAGTTCCACACCCATAACCTTTCGGTCTGTTTTGTTTCTCCTCAATTATATCTTTTACTGAATCTCTTAATCTAACATATGCATGTTTTAAACATTATTAAAATACAAAACGTCGATGTTTCACGTCCACCATTTTCTGAGGTACTCGCCCTTCTACTGTTCTGTTTATTGAGTTTTTTTTAACTTGCCCAAAAACCTGTTGGTTTTATTTATTAGACTACACTTTTGTCTAGCACAAAACCAGACACATCTCAATTCTCGCTAGGAGTAAAAAAAAAACCACCATCACACTAACAAAAGCCCACACAAGATGGCCATGAAGCCAATACCCAAATCATGTGTCATGACGTCTCTCAAAGAGATGGCGTCACTAACCCAAACTAACAACAGAACACGCGTGTTTGATAATTAAGACTTTAGAGAATGTTTATTTATTACACAAAACACTTTACTACAAAAAAATAAATAAATGCAAAATTGTTAAATTGATTATAGTACTCAATCACCCTAACGTAAATGGAATATCAAAACACATCAAGTTGAATATAATCACAATAACTACCTATTTAGATTTAAGTAAATATGACATCTTGCACCAAACAACTTTACTGAAACCTGCTTCAGTGTCCACATGGTCAAGGGCATTACTCTCACAATACGGGTGCGCTAAGGATGGTTTTTCCAAAATGGTTTTCCACTCTCCCTCCACCCAAATATGGTTAAATTTCCTCTAAATAGAACCTTTCTAATCCATAAAACCATTAACGTTATTAATACATAGGTTTATCACCTGAACATGTACTAAGACAAGGTGCTGAAAAAAAACTTTATTGAACTCAAAATGGTGGACCAAAGGGGAAAAAACCGGTAGGTGTCCTAATGTATGAGTTTGTAGGTATCAATATTAACCGAGAATATCCATTAGTCCAAAAGCTATTAGGGTGAGCTGAAAAGGGGTGTAGGACAGATACGGTTTACACATTAACACAAGGAAATTAGTAAAAACATGATTTGTATTCTTATTGTGTTATATTTTGACCTTTTAAGTACAGGAAGAATGAAATTATTTCTAGAATTACTGTATAAAAAGGAGTTGGCAATTCAAGTACTAGTTCAAACAGTAATGATTTTCTATATTATCAAATAAAAATTTAATATATAGCATGTAATAAAATGATGTGATAGAATTTTCCTATACATAATTATATTAAACAATATCAATTCAAATGCTCCACACAACACACACCTTTCTATGATTTAAGAACAATTTTAACAAAGGTACCAGTGGAATATTGTTTTGACTATCTTTAAAAACCAAAATTTGCAATGATATTTATAAATACTTTTTGAAGACAACATAAAATATATTTGGAAATGTTAAGCTATCAAAATGTCCAATCTGGTCCATTTTCATGATTTTTATAAATATATGTGTGTGGACAAATATGTAAACACATTGGAAGACATCCTCAAATATCTTTCTTACATGACTAATGGTCATTTCTTTGTCAAATAACCCTTTAGCAAAGAATATATTTTCCACAGCACTATGGACTTATTTATTGTGATTGGAAAAAAAATCCAACTTTTCAATGGGAAATTTTAAGATATACCACTTCAAAATATTAATTTTTATGTCTCTAGAGAATGTTATGGAAAAATAATGGTGTTCTTAATCAACATGTTTGAATTGTTCCAAATGCACCTTTCTCAAATTAATAAAAAAATATATCAACATATTTGTAATACTTAACAAAATATACATCAAATCAAACATAATACAAACACTTAAAATTAACAAAGAAATTAGATTAAACACAAAATGACACAAAAATATTGTACACCTTATTAAATACAAAAAGAAGTTCAGTTAATACATTTCATACAACTGTGTTTGAAAAACCAATATATGAATCATATATTAGTATTTAGTTTAATCCGGGTAGACATATACTATTCTGGTAATGAGGATAGACTGCCATGATTCAATGATATGATAAAAGTAGTACCTAGATTAAACATATTGAATTATTGAAAAGTTTTATAATATGTTGAGTATTCTGGTCAATATTTTAAAGTCAAATTCTAAGTGATATTATAAAACGGTAACAATAATTGGGTTCAGTCAATCTATTCAGGATCTTAAATAACATTCTGTTACCGGACAACCAAGCTTAAAAAATCTTAAACTGAGCACTAACATGTGCTCATATTTATAAAATAATGTGAATTAAGTTCAAATGAGATCAAACAGGAAGTGATGCTTATTTTGTAAATTTATAGTCTGAATGGATAGACCAGTCGATCTGGTGTCAAATGTAAACTGTTTGTCTTCTAATAAGACCAAGTCAATCTGAGTAATCAATCAAGAAAGCCAGGTCCTAATTATCACCAATCACAATCTAATGTAAGGTAGAAATTAATGTTACAAATGCCATTAACATTAGATTACTGCTTCTTGTACAATTTGTTCACAATATGCAAGAAAAATCACTTTGTGAAGCAGAGTCAAGTTAAAATGATGGGGTAGGTTAAGTCGTCACCATTAATGGGCATACATTGGTTGAGTATCCTCTTCTCAGAATAAAAAACATATTGGTTTCTCAATTAATGAATACTTAAAAAAGTGAAAGTCAAAATTTAAAGTTTGAGTTAAGAAAAATTAGTATGTATCCTAAATAATTAAACCATTCAAAAAATACTGTGTCTTTGTAGTTTGTTAAAATAACTGTTAATAAATTGGAAGTTACAGAAGCGAATGACAGAGTCCAACTGTTATGGTTCTTAAGAGACAAGTTTGTCTAAGAATGTGTTGATTAAGAAAACAAAAAACTTTATTGTAGATTTCTGGTCTAGCTGTGGAACCAGATTTGCTGCAAAAAATTGATATATTTTCTCAAGAATGTTTAACAATATGTATTTATAGAATGGTGATGTGATGAATTGGACTAATATTTGGTTTCTCTTCTGTACCCATAATTTTCCAATCAGTAATGGACATACTATTAACTGGTTAAGAAGATTACATGATATAATATACTCCCAATGAAGGTAGTAAAAGTTTAGTTCTTCAAAATCCTATCAAGACATATTATTCAACAATATTCTCTCATCAAAGATTATGAAGGTTTAGTTTTCAAAATCCTATCTAGAGTCGAGAAAAATCAAATCAAGTTAAATTTGGACAAATTTAGCATATTTGGTCTTTTGTTAAATATTTGGGCAACACTTTTGAATAACACGGAACATGTAAAATTCTATTGAATGTTAATGCAGTTAGTTGATCATTTATACATACTAACATCAATGTAGTTGCTAATTTATACATGGTAGTATACACCAAGCCATTTCTTTATAAAAAAATTTTTTTTTACAAATACTTTCTTTAAAAAAATTATTTTCATAAAATGATAAGCTAATATCTTCCATTAAATCTTTTGATTATTCTAAATAGTTTTCAAGTTAAATTACTTTCAGTTTTTAATACACCTCAACCCAACTTTATCAATAGCTTTCTCTTGAAATGTAAGATATTTAATTACAAGAACTGTGCTCAAATGTGTTTTTAAGACTGGGAATAAATCATTTATTTTTTATTTATGCATGCTCATTAAAACAAATATTAACATATTGTGCGTCAAACTTTGAGCTTGGTCTTGGCAGATCTTATTTTATTTTAGTACCGCTTCTTACTAACTGTTCAGGTTATACACATCTTTGGATATAAAAGTTAAATACCTGCAAAAAAAACACATCTATCCTGGCTAAATATAATCAATTTCATAAAATATATCATTAAACTTTGTATAATATCTCAAGTCTAGCTTTTTGTTTCCAAATTTGGCTGTTTGATACTTATTTCTATAATATTGTCTGTGTAAAAAGGTTCTAGTGCGAAAATGCTAGCATATTAAGATAATTAATGGTCAAAAGCTCTATTGAAGACAAGAACCTTCATTTCCTTTTCATTTTATATAGGTTTAATATGACCTAAGATATTTCAAGATTCGCCAGCAAGACAAAGTTATCCTGAATATCCTTGCTCATGTGGCTGGTGAAAAAGCAAAATTAGCCTGGGCTTGTGATAATCAAGGTCTTGAGCTTTCAGTCAAACAAGGTTATATCCTTAGAGGTAACTTAGATGTTATTCTTTCAGTCCTTAAATATTATTTAATTTTCTATTTGTTTCACAGTAAAATATTTTTGTTGTTTGGATAAAAGTGTTCTGTACTATTATATGGTGATCTCAGATTGGTTTCAATATGGAATCATGGGTAAGATTTTATGACTCTTTCTAGTAAACACTCGATTTTATTGTGTACAATAAAAAACTTCATAATACTGGAACCCACTTTTAATAAGCGCCTTCATGTATATTTATTTAAATAGGAGCTAATGAACTATTATATTATGGTTTATTTGAATGAAAGTTTTTTTAACTTAATTGATGCTCACAGAAAATGTATTGATGTATGGGTACTGGATTACATGTACATTAAAGGTGTGTATTAACTGCCCAGGTAGTTTTCAGTCTTTGATCTACTTTCCTCAATTTTTTCTGGCAATGTAATCTAAAAGTTTGTACATTTAACAAAATTACCATTGTTAAGACTCCTCTGTTCCACTCATGACTAACTATTCAATCTTTTAAGAAGGATTTCAAATTATAAGGTTCAAACATTGTGAGTAATAAAACTTTTGTTCATTTAATCAATAAACTTATTTTCATATTAAGACACTCCTTGTTCAATCAAAAATTAAAGACCAGTTAAACAAGTATTTAGGAAAGCACCATGTACTTGTTCGCCATTGTTTATATCTAGTTCCAGTTATAAAAAGTCTAAAATCTGACTTTTTATTTAACAAAATCCAATGATTTTATTTACCACAAATTAGTCTCTCTAAGCATAGGCCCTGCTTGATTGTATCAGATAAGTAGAATGTATGTGGAATGTGCTTCTTAGTTTAGAAAGGTCTGTTCTTTTACATAAATTGCTGATGGACGGTTTCATACACAATACTATACTTTGTTTAGTGAATTAAACTACCACAACTACCCCTTTTATTCTGCAGAGAAATTTAAGATTTAACCCTTTTGCTGTGTTAATCGTATATATCCGATCTCAGCATTATAGCCATTGACTGCGGAAATTGACTTTACCCCACGACGTGTAAATTTTATCTACCTTTGCTGCAACAGTTGGAAATAGCACAAGAATGTTAGAACGCTGAATTTTTCATATTAGCATGCACGTGCGCCTCTGACATCTGGTGTTAGTTTTGAGAACTGTCAATTACCAGCTGCTAAATCATAACAATAGTACATAGTAGCTCTTGTTTACTTCCTCATTTCAATATTTGTAGCACACATGTAATATTTATGTGGCAGAAAACATTGTTGGGGGATGTATTAGTGTAGTATTTGTTATATTTGCCCTGTTATTCTAGTGTGTTAGTAACATTTAATTTATGATTGATGAATTTGTGCCATGTGAAGGGTAATAAATATTATATTTGGTTAGTATGGCAATTTAAAAATTCAATAATTAAGTGAGTTTTAAAATTTATTTTATTTCTTCTAATTGATATTTTATTTTTGTTCTTTACCCGATTCCTATTTTGAAACCATGCCTAACACAGATATATGATCTTATAGACTACACTGAGGAAAGCACCAATGTAGCACAAAATTGTTCAAGTTGTGTTGATGTAACCTAATTTTCAAAAGTTTTCTTATTATTACATAAGGCCTATATTAGGCATGTAAAATCCTCATTTAGCAATATGTTTGACACTATTGTGGGTTGCTAGTAAAATAAAGAATGGTTCTGATAGCAGAATAAGATTGCATTTGGGTAAAATGTGACATATAAAATTTTATCGATATAAAATATATATTATTCTGTAATTTATAGGTATGGTGCTAAATTTCATATTTAAAATGCATTACTAGTTGAAAATCACATTATTTGATCATAATCATGATCATGCAAATTTTCAGATTTTTAATTTTTGACCCATAATTAGCATTTCTGAAGGTAAGAAGTATAAATTGAATACGCAGCAAAAGGGTTAATAAATTACTTGTAAGCCTCATTTATCTTCATACACAAAATGTTGGCCAACATGTTTCCAACAAGTGGCGTTACAATATAAACACATTCACAACTTGTTGGCGATGTTGGCCAGCATGTTGGAGTTGGGAGGGCCAGTCAGTGTGAACATATTGTATTGGGTTGTGTTGGGTCAATTATTGTAGATAATAACAGCCAACACAAAATGTTGGCTGACTCGGGAGGTTCTGCGCATGTGCTATCGAGTCAAGTCAGTGTCTAGCCTGAGCGACCCAAGTGTTTTGTCTTCAGATTAATTTAAAATCGTGGTTTTTATATAGTTTTGTGGCCATGGAGTGGAACAAAGCAAACATAGCTAAGTGAGTTGTATCAAAAGTATTCTGTACTTTGGAATGTTACCTCGGCTGAACACAAGAATTCAAATAATGGAGGAGATGCACTTACTGCAATAGCTAAGGTTTTTGAGCCTCCGCCCTCCCACTCTTTTTACTTTTTGGTTTTTACTGCAAGAGTACACTTCCTGCCAACACAACAAATTAAGAGATAGCAAGAAATATGTCATGCTCCTTGGCCAGAGCTGTGTAAAATAATTAAAAACTAGAGGGGGGCCCAGGATGTTGGTCCAACAAGTTATATAATAAACAAGGCTTTACTAGATTTGATCTCTATGGGATGAGGGATCGTTCTGAAACTCAACCCCCGCCCCAGTGATTAATCTAGGCGTCAGACCATCTGCATGCCCTAATAGAAGAACCAAATCAGGATTACCAAGGAATCCAGTAAAAGTAAATCTAAGATGAAGAATCTGGTCATGTTGCCGCCAAAGAATAGCTATAATCCGGAGAGACGTAC
This sequence comes from Timema bartmani, assembly GCA_902151455.1. Taxonomy (NCBI): domain Eukaryota; kingdom Metazoa; phylum Arthropoda; class Insecta; order Phasmatodea; family Timematidae; genus Timema; species Timema bartmani. The sequence continues at coordinate 14,948 of CABFWB010001464.1, forward strand.
CACGTAGTCTATCCCAGTTGTAGTGCAAGAGAAAGAGGCAATAGCATTAGCTTTCAAAACTAAACCAAAAAGTGTCTTCCCTTTACTTTTTGATATTTATTTAAATATCTGAAGTTATGTACAGCGTGGGGTTATAAAACCAGCAGGCATGATTTGGCAGTTGTGAATTTGTAGACTTATAAACCAATCTATGACTAATGTTGTAGAATTTACTTTCCTATGGGTAAATCTAACACAACAAATGAGTTAAATTGGAACAAAAATATAAAATACACAGTTTTCTGTATATCTGGGGATTTATGTAAACTCGGATGCATAATTCCAACCCAAGCCCAAGACCATAGGTGTTGGATAAAATTGGGTATCATTATTTGGTGTTTTGAAGCCTACCAACACAAAGCTAACTAGGAACAATAACATTATGAAAAGTAGGTAATCCAGCTTAAATATATGAGAGGACCTGGAGAAAATTTGTGTTTAATATTACTAGGAAGTCCTCACATTTTGGGGCTACTAAATAACTCATCTTGACCATAATTTGAATTATAAATTCCATTTACATCCATTTAAAAAGTGCAAGGACTTGAGTTTCAGAAAACCCATTAAAAGATAAAGTTCATCATATATTAATGTGCTTTTTCTTTTGTACCTAGGTTAATGTAATAAATTCAAATACTAGTCATCATTGTCATCATCATAATCATCATCATTTCCAGCCTGTGGCCGGGTCAGTTTAGTAAAATTTTTCTATCTTCCTCATTTAATTTCTTCCATTCTTCTCCTCTCACTTGAACACTTTCTGTTATCTGCTCCTCCCATCTCTTTTCTTGGCTTCCCTTGCGATATTTTAATACACACTTCATTTCCATCATTTTCTTTGACATCCTCTCTTTTTACATTCTCATTACATGCTCATACCATCTCAGTCATGTTTCCTCTACTACTCTACTATCTCATGTACCGCCTGTACTCCCACGCTTTCCCGGATAATTTCAATCCTCTTTGTGAAAGGTAATATGCTCTACACAAACTTCATTCCCATGGCCTCCACTTTCCTAGTCTCTCTTACATTCAATTTCCACGTTTATGCTGTATATGTGACAATGGGTATAAAAACACCCTGTACAAGACTTCCTTACACTTCGAGGGGACTTCCCTTCTCCATATCATATAGAACAACTCTCCCTGCTGTCCTCTTCTCATGAAATCCTTTCCACTTCCACCTTTCTCCATAATCACGCTTCCAAGATTTTTTACGTTCTGTATATTACTCAGCTCTACTTCATTCAACCTTATAATTTTATTAGGCCTTACCATCACTTCACACTTTGCCATGCTAAATTTAATTCCCCACTCTTTCACTTCCTCATTCCAATCTTGTAGTTGTTCCTGTATTATTATTATTATTATTATTAGCACCGCGTCTTACTACCCATTCGGGTTATACGCACTTACGCTAATGTGTGATGGTAGGGTGATTGTGAGATGAAATGGAGGACCTACAGTTTAAAGTGGAATCCGAACCACGGTGGAGGCCTGGCATTCCTCACATTCACAAGTTGTGATTAATACACGTCTTTTCAGAGGTGAAGGAAGGGTTTGGCAATCAGATAAATCTGTGCCGGGACCGAGGATTGTTCCTGTACTTCCTCTTCTTTCTCCCCCCCATACCATCAAGTCATCAGCAAACATCATGTCTTTGATTCTTTCCTCCCCGAGTTTTCCTGCCAGTTTGTTCATTAACATTTCCATTACCATTACAAATAGTAATGGTGAAAAGCTACTCCCCTGTTTCACTCCATGTTTTATTTGGAACCACTCTGTCCTTCCACTCTCCATCTTAACACAACTCCTGTTATCCTAATACATGCTTTTCACTTTCATTACAACTCCTCTTTACACTTTCCACTTCACTCTGTGCTAACACTAAAAAATGTCAAATCTAATGTTTTTTATATTAATTGCCTATGTGCACTTTTCAAAAATAAAAAAATGTCTTAAAAATAATATAAATAAATATATAGTTTAGCACCATGCCTTACTACCTGTCAAGTTATACACCTTAATAAATAATAGTGGGTAAAAAAATCTGCATACAGTGAAATAATAGCCCCAACCTCTAAGATAGATAAATAGTTTTTAATTTCCAAAAAAGAATTAGGCATAACAGATTTAAATATATGATTCATCTATTTACATCCTTGTATGAACCCTTTGAGTGCCAATGTCACTCAGAGCGATGCACAAAATATTTGCTAAAATTGTCAGCGTCGCTCACAGTGATCCCATATTTTCAAGCTATTAGTTCAGTATTAAGACAACAGATAGAGTAGATTTTATTTCCACTGCATTCTTGTATGTTCAAGCTCCTTTTATTTGTCTTTGCACATAGAGACTTGATATATCGAACATGAAATTTATTTTCTAACTTTATGAGTTTTATCTTTGGCCATGGCCACTAAGAGGAAAGCTGTGATTCAAGACACAGAAATACTTGCAATATTTATTGATAGCTCACGCGAGAGTAATCAATTTGTTAGTGATTCTGAATTTGTAAATAGTGAAACTGAACAGGAATTATATTCTAGTGAAAGTGAAAGATCTGAACAAGTAGAAGTGGCAGCTGACATTGATAATGTGTGTGTTAATACCAGTGATTCCTGTTAGGATGAAATAAATCTTCAAGATCAGGATAATCCACCACAGCCTATTCATATTTATGCAGAAGTACCAGGTTTGAATTCTCTCCCTCCCCCACTCACCCTCCGATTCCAAGCCAATTATTTATTTTAGAATTTGTTTTACTATAACCCTGTTAAAGTTGATGGTCACTTAAACAGCTGCTATGCATAACCCAATTTTAGCGTAAAATCTAAAGTTAGTTTTTAAATTATTTTTTTTTAAATATTTTGGATAGTGATTTTTTTACTATATTTAAAAACTAAAAAAGTATATGTATAATTATATAATCGGATTGGTAAGCATGTTAGCTAGTTTATGTAAAAATTTGAGTGCAAGAAGTTCAAAGAACTAATAAGTTACTAACATTTAAACAAAATCTTGTATTTTTCAGCCAAATAGCTTGGTACTTTTAGCACATTTTTTTGTAATTTCTCTTAGCATTCATAGGGTTAACATAGCTTGTTAAGTGTGATCCATTTAATAAAACATTCCTTTTGCAAACATCTGAAATTTCCATTAAAAATTACGAAAAAAACACACACCTAGCTTGTGGGATTAAAAAAAATTACTTGCATGTTTTAAAATACAGGTAATTAATGGCTTAATCTAAGGGATGATGATAATGATAGCTTAGAAGAAGTAACCTCGAGTTAGTGTGGACAATGGGTATATCCGTGTTAAATTATATTTGGGGGACGGCCATGCTTGGCTGAATTGGTTGGTGGGTTTGAAACTGTGCCTTTCTAAAATTAAATCAATGGTCGTAAGATCCAAAGTATGACTTATAAGTGTGAAGAGGACCATGAGTATAATCAAATTTGGTGTTTGTAAGTGTAATGGACAAGCACATCAAATCTGCATTGGATGCCAATATGTTAGCAGACCTTCTGCAACATAAGTGTTAAGTTACTCGTCAGGTTGGGAACTTACTCAGCCTCAACTCACTAATTAGTTGGTAGTAAGTAATCAGTTTTGGGAACTGCTGATCCAGTATGTATCTGCTGGGTAATTTAGAATAACACCTGGTACTTGTAGCAAACTATTCCTACGACTAAGAACTAGTTTTAACTTGTAATGCTGACTCCTACACTTAATAGGGGATGGCTTCTCTCACTCATGGAACAAGGATGAGGGTGAAGAGCTTCCTCAAACCCATCTTATGATTGTAAACACAGATGTCTGTTAGAGAGCCTACCCCTCCTGAGGATGTGGCACCTATAATGGGTAGTAGTATTCTTCTGGGGAAAAGGGGATTTAGTCATCACAATCTAATGTTGACTATTCTTGTGGTTATGACACTGGATTGTATGTTAGTTTATAAACCTATGACTTTGGCAAGAAATTATTTTATATTTACTTAACTATTTATCAGAAATATGAAGGACTGGTGATCAAGTTAAATCACATGTAGAAAACTAACCCCTAGGGTATCTGGCTAGGATTCAAAACCTGATGTGCTTGTCAATGGCGACCAAGTACAATGCAATTCAAAACACCTCACACCATGTGCCTAGTTGTTCTAGTGATTAAAAAAAAAGTGATACAATTTTATCAAGATATTTTTACAAGTAAAATGCTGGCTAAACAAATTAAGTAATTATTTATTTCTATATTCACAGTTCACATTTTCCTTTTTATTTGGTAACTACCAAATGAGGAAGTAATGGTTTTAGAAATAGTAAAATTTATACCCTAAACAACAAGTGGTTATAGACTACTATTGATAGTCCTTGTTGTGGTGGTACAAAGTGATTATAAATATTGTATATTGTAGTTACTTAAGGTAAAGAAAATAATTAGGTTAGTTGGTATATTGGAGACTTGTGATGAAATTTAAAAACAACAAAGTCAATTTCAAATTAAATATAGGTTTTACTTAAGAAGATGTTTTACTTTACAATAGATTATGTATTATTGAGATGAGTTAAAGACCAGAAAACAAATCAACATCGTCGTTTTAGTTGAAAAAAATGTTTGGCCCTAACCCTAAGAGATTTTTTTAAAAATAAATGTAAATATTCTGACAGAATACATGGTAATACGTTTCATGATTAATTCTAAACATCAAACTTAAATATATTGGGATGCGGCTCAAAAGTTGAATGTGTCTAACAGAAGTGCTGTAAAGAAAATCTGTTTTCTCACAATCATGGGTGGATATAAACAAACCACAGTTTAATTATTTTACAGTTAATCACAAAGCTCATACAAGTAATACAAAGAGCATAATAAATACATGGTATTGTATCATACTGATATTAAGATATTTTCACCTCAAATATTTAAATTACATTACTTTAAAATAAAACTTATTAAAATGGTTTAAAACAAAGTTGATAATTTATAAAATAAATAATTTTAATATCGATATTAAATATTAATCTATTTATCCATACAAAAATATTGGCAAAAGTTTCTTACTAAATATCACATTCAACCAACATGCATTAAATTCAAAATCTTTATGCAGTCTCAGTTTTTTGTGTGACTATTTATCTACATAAATGTGTTCAATTTTTACAAAAAAGTAAACTACAAAAGACTGCACAAAGTATTTTAAGTAATGAGACTACTCTATACTAAAATGTTCACACCACATCAAATGAAGCTAGTATATATTGAAGAAATAAATGCTATGAATATTATTTATATAACATACAAAATTTAGACTATTATATTATTTTAAGTGGGGGATCAGCTCTTGGTTATGCTACAATTTTAAATAGTGTAAATTGATAAATTCCGTAGACATATTTGCCATGTATTACGAATTTCAGTGCTATAAAAAGAATAAGTGCTATTCAAGAGATTTGAGATTTATTGATTTGTTTGAAAAATTCATATCAATGGAAAATATGTTCAAATATTCCTTTACATATAAACACTCACATGCATAACCGTTTTCATTAACAATGTTTTTACCTATATTTGGAAAATATATAGAATTATAAAATGGATTGTGCAAGCCACTTAATGAGGGGTCCAAACTGTTCACCAGGTAACTGCAAGACAGCTTTCATATTCTTTACATAAATGTGAAGACCAGTTTGACCATGTGACTGTGGGTGAAAATAAATAAGAAATCAAGCTTTGAATTAGATGCCATTCAAAAAGTGGATTCTCTGAAAACAAAATTAAAACACATTTGTTAATTTTAATTTTATCTTTTTTCAATACACAACAGTGAAATATATAATATCAATTGACAAACTAAAGTGAAACAGTGTGCATATGAAATATTAACTTATGTTAGCAGTAATTTTACACTTAAATAGTTTGTGTCAAATTGTGAAGTTTATATAGCACAAAGTTTAATAGCACAAAAATGATAAGAAATTTAAGAAATGATTTTAAACAAGTGAAAGGAATATTTTTCTTCATTAATCATTAGATAGTAATCCACCTCGACGGTGTAGTTAGCTAACGCGTTAGGTTCGTGTTGAGCTAGACAATTGAGGACAGGGTGATAGAGGTTCAAATCTCACTCGGGTGAACTGGGGGTGGCTTTTCCTAAATGGTTTTCCACTCTCCAACCAAGCAAATGTGGGTTCACTTCCTCTATATTCAAACTTCCCAAGTCCTAACCCATTAGCGTAATTAGTACTTAAGCGTATAGCCCAAATGGGTAGTAATATGCGATGCTAAGTATATTAGTTAGTAGTCAAAAGAGAGAGGTGGGTTTGAGGTAGTGTTATGGAACAAAGGATGGGGTGAGAGAAACTAGGAAGGTAGAAAGAAGGCTGTTGGAGCTATGTGCAAAAAATAAAAGGAAAGTCGCAAACAGCTGGTATAAGAAGGAAAGAGAAAGCCATAAAATCACTAATTACAGTTGGGATGGGGAGCAAAGGTCAATGATAGCCTACTTCCTCATGAATGAAGAATTGAAAAGGCAGACTGTAAACATTAAGGCAATACCAAATGTGTTCTTAAATAGTGACCAAAGGTTGCTGGTGGCAGACATAAAGGGATGGGAATTTAAGAGAAAAGTAGAAAAACAAGAAAGAATAATAATGGCGTGAAGGCAAAAATGAAGAAGAAAGAGAGCTGCACCTAAGAAAGGCAAGAATGAGATGCAAAGTGTAGAGGTGGAATGAGAATGGCTTAGGAAAGTTTGGTGGGCGCTGAAATATTAATGCATTCCCACATAATAAAGCATTCATAAGGAGTTTTAAGAATAGGAATAAGGAGAAGAAGAAAAGATATAAACGAGTGTCACGAGAAGCCAGGAAGGATTGGATGCAAAAATTGACAGATATGCTGGCATGGGATGTGGGAGGAAGAACAATGAAGAGAGGAAGGATAAGAATAAAAATAACTATAGATAAAATATTTTGAGGAGATGTAAGAATCTGTTCAACCCAGAAGATGAAAGGGATGAGAGTGAAACAATGGAGCATAAAGAAATAGAAGAGGAAGAAATGGGTCCCACAAGGAAAGAGGTGGAGGATGCGTTCAAGAGAATGAAACAAGGAAAAGCTCCAGGTGTGGGTGAACTGACTGTGGAAATGATAAGAGCTGCAGGAGAAGCAGGAATACAATGATTACACATGGTGTTGTGAGTGATATGGAAGGAGAACAAGGTACTGGAAGACTAGAAGAGGGGAATTATAGTACCAATTTTCAAGAAAGGAAGAGGGGTATGAATTATAGGCAAATAATGCTGATGTGCCACATATAAAATAAAATAATTATTGTTATTTATATAATCAGTTGAGAAGAATTTTACTATCTATCATGTAAACTTATGATGATTATGATGATGATGAAATCGACTTTAATGGCAAAGTTAAGGCTACCACCTTTTCTTACTGTATTACAATAATTATAATAAATAAAGTATAATAAATAATAATAAATTATCTAGCTCTTGAAGGATACATAATTTACAAATGTTATTTAATAAATGAGCTAGTGCTATTGGACCCAAAGTAAAACAATTTTCAAGTGGCTCAATTGTGAGATACAACACACTTTTGTCTTAAAATTTAGAAATATCTAGTGTAATCTGTTTATAAAGTATAGCAAAAAGTGTGTCCCTTTTTACTTTGCTTTCAAATATATATTAACTAAGATTCAACAAGGCCTAATCAGTTTATTTGATGTGTTAAAGTTACTTGGATACATAATTTTATTTTATTTTGACAGCTCTAAAATCAATCAGTCATCATCATACTTTATTCTGACAGAGAACCTTGGTATCTCTGTAAGATAAGTCCTAGAGAATTGTTTAAAAATGAAAAGATTTTCTTAAGGACCAGACCAGCACTTTGAAAATGGAAGAACTGTATTCAATTGTTTGAAGCTGTGAGTTTATTTTTCACAAATATTTTACCTTTAAAAAACAAAACTAACTAACCCACCACAAAAGTTTGTGATTAAATTTGTACATCATAAGTTCTAATGTATAAATTTTGATAACTATCAATTTTATTTGCTGAGTAAAAAAGATTTATCACCAGATCAGAAGAACCCAAATAGAGTTACTTTATTCTCATTGTATATCTTTGATAAGTCCTTTTGTTTCGATAGAATTGATTGATGTTCCTTTTAAATATTAAAACTGAGTTATGAATCTTCAGTGGAAAAAAAACCACACAAAAAGAGCTATCAACCTTTCTCCATATTAGTATACAGTTTGTGATGATAATAAAAAAAAAATCATGCTGAAATTCACCTAGACTTCATTATTTTATCACACACATTGTCAAAACATATTTTAGTTTTTCATTAATTTTAGGTATTTGAAGTGCACTTTCTGAACCGAATGATTATATCTACACATGACTTAAAAACTAACTCTAATGTAGTACAGACAACACCCAGCCCCCATCCATTAATTCATTACTATGAAAGTGTAAACCCACATTTCATCAATGATAAATGTTTTTCCATGCCGGGAATTGAACTCGGGACCATTAATTCAGTAGACAGACACTCAACCAACTGGGCTAAGGTGTTGAAACATATTTTAGTGAGTCATAAAAAATTACCTATATGATGTGCATAGAATATGCGTTTTCCATCTCATTCGATGGCTTTGCTTAAAAATTCAATAAAGCGTTTGCCATACTGTTCTGGATCACATGTTGAGATCCCATCAACATTAGCACCATATTTCACAGTCTTTGCAGCCTTAGCAGCTTGCTTCCTTACACCATAATGTGTCAAGACATCAATTATTGCCAGAAAGTAGATTTCTTTCCAGGGAGCATCTGGAAAAAAAATTATTTATACATGAAATTATGTTGTCGTTTTTAGTTTTAGTTGTCAATTTATAAATTCATGTTAAAATTTAACTTTATTTGTGAATAAACCAATATAACCCAATTATATATTCAATTAGGTTTATAAAATAGAAAATTGATACAGCATTGAATTGAATTTGTGATTACATTTTAAGTTTATTTTTAAAATTATTCTGAAAAGTTGATTTTTAGTTTATTAATGTAATGTAATGTTTGACTATATATGCAAATCTAACCACTTCATGTTTTGCCCATTTACAATTGCAACAGGAATAATAATAAATTGTATAGAAAATAGAGTTAGCTTTTAATATATAATGGCAAAAAATTTAAACAAAGTAATCATATGCTATCATAAAATAAAGATAAATCTCTCCCTCAAATGATCAAATTTAACAGCTGTTATCAGTCACCAAAATTACGGGATAACCTAGAATGGCTAGCAACTGCAGTGTTACAAACATCCTAGAATGTATATACCACCTCAATAATTGTGATGGGGGAGAAATGAGTTAGTAAACACTTTCATGGGTAGTAAGGCCATGAGTGAACACTTAAAGATGTATGCACCGTTCTAAGGTTTAATCTCCCATTAGAGCTATGGCATCTTGCTGTGAGCAATGAATCCCTAAGCGCACACATTGAGCTTGCTGAAACTGTTCACTATAACGTATCTAGGAGGAAGCTGCAAATGACAAAGTTTTTCAACATTACATCCATATCGCCATAGAAGAAAGTGACTTTTGAGAGTATTAAAATATTCAATTTAATCATATGGATAGATAGATTAGTATTTGAAAATAAAAGATTACTAACTTTAAGTTAAAATATTAGGTTTTCACATGCACATGTGTTTACATTTATATGAGCTGCCATTGGCTTAGAAGTCAGAAAAATATACAGTTCACCTACTCTCTGAGCTTGGTATAGCATAGATGTCAAGCTCGGGGACAATGCCAGTTTCATATTGCAGACTGGTTTCTCTCATGAGGGCTGCATGGGGGGAGTCTGGAGGGGTGGTCATGCTTCCTTGCATGCACCATCTGTCCCCCACCCCCTGTCTGATGTCTACCCCAGATCCAGTCTCAGAGTCATCATCATCATCTACACCATTGTTGTCTTCATCTTCTTGTTCAATTCGTTCAGAGTTTTCTTGCTCAGCGCGAGTGCAGTCATGGACACCCAATAACAATGAATAGTCCATAAGGTGCAACTTTGTGAGAAACTAGGTAAAAACAACAAACCATCAACTACACATGTAATATATTACTATAAAAGTGAAAAGGGAAACATGAAAAAGTCAAGGTGAATACATGCAAGGGGATGGAAAGATCAGGGTATGAATCCCCACCAGATGTATTGAGGACTGTTTTTCCTTAATGGTTTCCAGCTCCTCTTCCAAACAAGTGTGTGTAACCTAAGTGTGCTGTGAAAAATAACACTGGAATCGAACCCAGGACCTTTGGCTTAGTATGCCAATGCTCTAACCACTGAGCTATCCAGGAGTCATCCTCTGCCCAGGGTCTTTCTTAAGGCATAGTTAATGATGGATGTGCATAAATCGTTAGCTACAAATATGTGACCAATTAACACCAAGAGCTATCATATAATGCAGCCACCTCTGACATGGGATGGCTTTATGCTGTCAATTATCGTTGTATTATTGGCAGTATAAAGCCAGCAAGTCAAAGGTGGCTGCGTTATCTGATAGATCGTGGTCTTAATTGATCACATATATGTAGCTGACAATTTTCGCATGTCCATCACAAACTCTGCCTTAAATTATGAGTAAAGAGTGAGCCTGGGTATGGGACGACTCTTGGATAGTTTTGTGTTTGGAGCAATGACAAACTAAGCCAAGGTCCCGAGTTTGATTCCCATGTCCAGGTGTCATTTTTCAATTTAAAGAATATGATATTTAGATGCGGCTATAAGCGTAACTAAGAAATATAATATCTTGGCTATTTATTCTATTTTTATATGCACATTTGTACAATTGTCATTGTACTATTGGAAGCATAAATCCATCCCGAGTAAAAGGTGGCTGCGTTATCCAATAGCTCGTGGTCTTAATTTATCATATATATATATATATATATATATATATATGAAATAGTCAGATATATATATATATAGCTGACTATTTCCACACGTCTATCAAAGACTCTGCCTTAAAATATGAGTGAAGAATGACCTTGAAATGATATGACTCCTTCATAGCTGTGGTTAGAATATTGGCGTATTAAGGCAAAGGTCCCAGGTTCAATTCCCGTGTCCAGGTGATTTTTTAATTTAAAGAATATATTTAGCTGTAGCTATGACCGTAACTAATAAAAATAATAGCTTGGCTATTTATTACATAATTTTAATGTAAGAGTTACAAATGGTTTAAATGAACTAAAAAGAGAGCTAAAAGATAAATTTCAAATTTGTTGGGTTCTTTTCTCGTTAGTACCCATTTGGGTTATATGCTCTCAATAATTAGTTTAATGGTATAGGGATAAGGTAGGTAGAACTTTAGGAGAAATGTGACTACATTTGTGTGGAGGAAGAGTAGGAAACTATTTAGAAAATCCACCTTCAGTACACCCGACCAGGATATGAACAGAGATCTCCTTTGAATAAAATCTCAAAAACCATAATATCTAGTTAATAAGTACTCACTTCAACATCTGCGGTTAGCGTTTCAATAAGTTTCTCCTTAGCATCATCACCTATGTAGATTTTCATGCCTTCCTTTACAAAATCATTATCTTTGAGAGTGGGTAGGTCTTTCTCCCTTTCTTTGTCGGATGCTTCACGATCTACTGTTGAGCCTTTTAGGTCAAATTTTCTGTGAATGATTGAAAAATTATAAATAAACAGGTAATGATTGCTTCTATTTTGAAAGCTTATGCTTATGACTGATAAAGAGTTTCAGGGTTTGAATCCTGGCCCAGTCAAGTATAACATTTTAGAAAACTTAAAAGTCCAGGAATAAGCGTTAAATAAGGTTTGAATATTTAAAAACTGTTACTAATGGTTCTCAAAAATATGTTAATGATAAAGAATGGTTTGAAAATAGTGTAAGGATTGACAGCTGAGATATAATTTTTGAATTAAAAATATTAAGTTGAAAAATGTTCAAGCCATTTTTGGAATTTAAATATTAGGTACAGTTAAAATAACATAAGACACATTAAAAAATAAGCATAGATAAAAAGTTAGAGAGTATATGGTGTATGAAACCGTTACATTAAAAATTTGCTTATTAGATGTTAATTTTAAAATTATTTAGTCATATTAATATTAAATATAGTATAAATATAGAAAATATTAGAAAATTGAGAATATGATAAACTTTGAAAAAAGTTAAATCTATTTTTATTGATTCATATAGAATATATGAAACAATATAAAATGGTCAAGGATTTCTTTTTAATATTGAAAACAATTAAAATATTTTATGAGATTATGAAACAAGTAAAAGACAAAGTATAAAAGTTACAGTAAGAGTAATTTGATGATCAAATTAAAAAAAATCGCTTGATATAAAATAAGCCAGAATTGAAGTCAATGCAGAGTGTGTGTGTGTATATGTGTATATATATATATATATATATCATATTCCATTTTTTTAATATTTACTAATATATGAATAAATAATTCATTAAATTACTTTCTACCAGGCATAATCTTAATTTTTAACTCTATTCTTCAAATTTCTAACTTTGTATTTGCACTTATTTTTATATTAGGTTTTAAGTTATTTGAACTTTTTTTAGCACTGCATCTTACTACCCATTCGGGTTATAGACTCATTTATTTTAATTTCAAAATTTGTTTAAATTTATTTCAATTTGACATTTTAAATTCTACATTTTATTTCAAATGTCAATCCTTACACTCTTTTTCTAACCATTTTTTACCATTCTCATATTTTTGTGACCCAATAAATCACAATTTTTCTTTTCAAGTCTTATCTTAGGGTCAGGTATGTTTTATCCAAACTGTGGGTTTCTATTCTCCCTCCAGATGAATGCTGGTACATTATTTTGATCTTAAATCCTTTAATCATGTCTTCTTGGATTAAAGGCTATGTTAATAGTTTTTACACTGTGTCTTAGTACTCATTTAAATGATACACAAGTTTTACAAAACACACCATCCTAATGCAGATAAGTGTTTTGGAAAATTTAGTTCATTATGTCCTAGGTCACTTTAATTAATTTTTTTAAATTTTACTTAACTATGAACCAACCAATTTAATGGCAAAATAACTACCTATAAAATGTTTATCATAGGCATCGTAATCTCTTTAATATATTTTAAATCATTCCAGTCAATAATTTTTGAAATTATAAAGCAGGCAAATGACACGCTATAGTTTATGTTTCGCCTAGATATTTCAAGTTTTTTTAAAAATGATTTCTATATGTCAAAATATCTGTTTGGGTCACTTGCAGCATACTATAAAACTAGTTACCTAGAGGGAGAGTGGGAAGACCACAATATGAACAACAACTTTTTGTTCACCAGGCCAAGATTCAAATCAAGTCAAACCTCAATCTACTGGGTCAAACAGGAGTGAAAAAACCCCAATGACAACACTGTCAGCTTAACTAATTTAAGGTCAAAGGATAAGGAAGATAAAAAATAAAAAAATACATCAACAATCCTATAGAGGGGGGTTTGGAAAACCAAAACCAATGTACCCAGTCAGGATGAGAACTGAAGGGGGAAAAAATGTGTATTATTAAATTGGAAAGTGAAAATGGTCTAGATATTTAAATAATGATGAAGAAACATGATGTGTATTTATCAAAGATATAGTGTTTTTAATGTTCAATATATTAAGTTAGGCATACCTATGTGTTCTCAAGTGGTTGCTGAAAACATTCCTCATGGCTACCATATAGTGTTCCACACCATCCACTGTTAGCCTGTACATTCCTAAGTATTGTGGTAGAAGTGTCTTACCATGGCGTTCAACAATATACTGTAAAATAAAATAGAAAAATGGAATATTAAAAAAACAATTAAGACATCCAGGAGTTAGAGAAAAAATCTGCATGGTTATATTTTATTCGATTTAATAAAGTAATCAGTCCCTTTACATAAATAAACTCTAGCGAATGAATAAAAATTATATATATCTCTACTATTAAAAATAATCTTTGACTAGCAAACATTTAGCCTACTGATGCAAGCTATCCAAAATTATAATATATATTTTTTTAAATTTGTAATGGCCAGAGTTTTGGATCTTGGTTAAACGACAATTTGGTTTGGAGAATAATGCAAAGGAACTCAGACAATTTAGATTCATAGAAGGTCAAAAACTCATTTATCATTTATAAACAACCATGCAGGCCAGGCCATGTGAATACTATTCCATTGGCTATACAAAGGCACTTAATGACGTTGAAATATGTCTTACTTTTTAAAGTAAGCTACTGCCAAGAACTAATGTTATCTTAAGAAACTCAATTCCAAGTATTTTCTACAAATTGCAACCTTTAGTCCCTAGCCTTTTAATCATAGGTGACACCATTTCCAACTCTTATGCATAATCAGTTTTCATTATTTTACTATGAATAGTAAACTATGGCAACAAATATTTAAAATAGCAATCTGGTGACGAAACAACCCGTAATGAGGTAGTCATGTAAAGTAACCTCAACTAACCGTACATGGATCGAACTTCAATCGGACAGATCATAAATGGTTGAAATAAAGTATAACAAGGTAACTAGGCACAAGTATGGAACATGACACATTTGTTATCAGAGTCATAGTGTTCCTTCTTATTTAAGACTAGGTTGTTTTTTTCACCACTTCTAAGTATCCAATAGGGCTATACACATGCATTACACCAATGGGATAGGGATAAAAAGTTAGAATTGTAGACAAACTGTATTTTCATTTGTGTGTGTATGAGGGTAAGGGGGCATCGGGGAGAGTTGGAAACCATTAAGGAGAAAAACACCCATATTCGATCCAACCGGCATTTGAATTTTATCTTCCCGTCACTGGCAATGCAAACTAATGTAAGAGTGATGCGTGTGACCATACAACAATCGATTTGGGTTAGGACTCAGTTAACAACCATCGACTGTCCGCTCCTCTTTTAGAGAAATTAATCTAAATGTTTTCAATATTATTACATTTTCTAACACATTTATCTTTCAATTTCACTATTAATTTTTAATTATAAAATTAGAGTTGAACACAAAAGTGTAATAGTAACAATAAAGTATATTATAAAATAAAAAATGCTTAATACATCAAAATGATAGTATCAATAATATTAAATTATGATTTAGTGCAGATGTGTTGTCTATAAAAAACATTCAAATATAATTTATACTCTGATGAAAAATGTTAAGGTGTAAATTTATGGAAAAGTAACTACATAATGTAAAACATCTTCTCAATACACCCGATTAAGGATCAAACTTTGGCCTCCATAGTCAAATTCAAGCATGCAAGTAAACACCTAGATGTTGAAATAAAAAAACTACAATCCCTAATATTAAACAAATTATTAATGTCAAATAGAAATAACAATATAAAGTTTTGAAACAAGATTTAAAACTTTTCATCTTCCAATAGTATGATTACTTCTATGAGAAAAATTATAGCATTCATGCCTGCATTCCACACCATCCACTTATGCGACTTAAATAGCAGGAATTCCTTTTTCAAAAAACTTCACTCAATGCTAATATGGAGAACAATGAGTCTTTTCTCATTGTCACTTGGGTTCTGGAAGGAAACTGGGTGAGGAGAAAATAAAGGCAATGATGTTTGCAAATTACTTGATGGTATGGGAGGAAAATGAAGAGGAAATACAGGAGCAGTTGCAGGAAAGGAAAAAGGTGAAAAATTGTGGAATGAAATTTAGTATGGCGAAGAGTGAAGTGATGGTGATGACAAAGCAGAGAACAAGGCCAAGAAAGGGGATAGAACTGGATGGAGTAGATTTGAAAGATGCAAAGAGTGTGACGTATCAGGGTAGTGGGATTGAGGCAAAAAGGGGCAGCAGAGAAGATATATTGAAACGAGGCCAGCAAGGAGAGGTATTCTACAGTTGTGTAAGAAACCTACTATGGAAAAGAGAAGTACCCCTAAAGTGTAAGGAAGTGCTGTACAGAGCATACTTCATACCCACAGTAGCGTATGCAGCGGAATATAAATATGGATAAAAGAGAAACAAGGAAAGTGGAGGCTATGTGAATGAAATTTTTGAGGAGCATGCTAGCTATCGCCAGAAGAGATAGGATTAGGAATGAAGATGTAAGGTCCAGAGTTAGGGTACAGGAGATAGTAGAGCAAGCTAGGATGAGATGGTATGGACACGTAATGAGGATAGAAGGGGAGAGGATTCCAAGGAATAGATGGGAGGAACAGATAGCAGCAAGTATGCAAGTGAGAGGGAGATATTTTACTAAACAGACCCGGCCATAGGCTGGAAAAAGTTCATGAAAATGATGACTTGGGTTCTTTGAGATGGAGTTTTTATTCTTTGAAAGCATTTCAAACAATAAATCTTTCTTTCTAAATCGAAAATAATTATGTCACTATCATACAATTTTATCTTTGTCAATTAATGCCCACAGACAATTTCTTGTCAAAGAAAAATTGAGTTTTATCAGTTTCAAGAATTAATGAAGTATTGTTAGAGTGAATGTGGAAGAGTCATCATCAATATTCCCATCTCTCAAAATCTCATTTTTTGTTGGATGATTTTTTTTAACATTGTTTTAAGCTGGCTTAAGTTGTACTAATTGTTTCAGACACTAGCTTTGTAATGTAATGTAAAGTCAATCAAAGAATATCTTTGTGAAACTTATTTAAATGTTTAAAACACATGTATAATCACTTGTTAATGGTATGACTCTTTCATACATTTCATGTTGAGTATTTATTTGAAATAAAAACAAAAACATCATGTTTATTTAAAAAAATGAACTTACAAACACAATATGTATGAATTACTTTTTTTTACAGACTTAATTTAAAATAACAATAATTGTTATATTGATATATCTAGCCGTAACTACTCGCATCACAAGAGGATACATCAATACAGATATATGTGTTATTTATTTTTATGCAAATTTAAATTTCCCCCAAAATTAATATAAACCATTTTAATATTTGACATTCATTTTTTCTTTATGAATAATTACAATTGAAAGAGAAAATACATTTATACTCGCATGCATTTAAGAACAAATTTAGAAGTGCTAATTTGATTTAATTTCTGCTAATATGTATGGCTGGTGGGTCAATACCTACCTTTTCTTTCTTTACATTGAGTCTCAAACAAGATGGGACAGTATTTAGTGCCTGAATATATGTGTTATTTATTTTTATGCATATTTAAATTTCCCCCAAAATTAATATAAACCATTTTCATATTTGACATTCATTTTTTCTTTATGAATAATTACAATTGAAAGAGAAAATACATTTATACTTGCATGTATTTAAGAACAAATTTAGAAGTGCTAATTTGATTTAATTTAATTACTGCTAATATGTAGGGCTGGTGGGTCAATACCTACCTTTTCTTTCTTTACATTGAGTCTTAAACAAGATGGGACAGTATTTAGTGCCTGAATATTTTGTTGTGCTCTGTCATACTATTCAGGGTTACACACATTTTAAATATACTAATGGGTTAGATTTGAGAAAGATATAATTTAGAGTAAATGTATCCATAGTAACATGGAGTTAGAATGGAAAACCATGAAAACCCAAACTTAGTATGCTCGGCCAGCGTTTGAGACCCAAACTCCAGTCACCCGCAAACTTGACTAAATGAATAATCTTGATTCCATAATAATAGAATGATGAAATAATATGCATTATATTAATATCTATTTGTCATAAGCTATTTTTAATATCAGGGATAGAAAAGATGTTTCATAAGCCTTGTGTTTGCATGATGTATTTGTTACTTCACTTATAGTCATTTAATCATATATGTTTTAGACATTAACATCATGCACGCTCTTCCTGAAAAACTATATTTTTATTAGTAGTGTTGGCCACATTATTAGTGATTGCTTAAGCAAGAAGGCTAAATTTCAAGTTTCACTATCTAATCAGCTGAATATGTGGGTAAAGAGCAATGAAGGTATGCAGATTATGTAGGCACTTACATACCCTTAAACAGCACATCTCATATTTAATTTAAACGTAAAAGTTTTTAAAAATTTAAAAGTAAATATCAAGTCTGAACCTAAACAACTAAAGTAAATATTAATGTTGAAGAAAAATCTTTGAAATTTTACTGGTGTTATACTCCTGTAAATATTATCAAAGCATGTATTTTATTACATTTCGTGTGTGATCAGTATCTATTTTTTAATTATTAATAATGGAAAACATAAATCTCAGAAAAGTAATTTGTTTAATGTGTGACATTTATAGGAAGTAAAACTATTTATACATAATCTATCATTTTACTTTGAAAGTAGTTTAATATTAAAAATCAAATGTGAATCTTAAATAATAGTTAAAATGTGAAGCATTAAGATATTCCTTTCTTTAAATTGTATATTTCTTATAATATAATTATATTTAACATAAATAATAATATATAATATATATAATAGTATATATAATTGTGTATATGCTCTAGTGCAAGTAGAGGCTACCAGTAAAGTAAAAGATAGAAAAAATCAGGGAGATCTTGAGTTAATGTGGGTTACATTGAGGTTTGATTTAGTTAGAAGTTAGGTTAATATATCAGCTCAGGTTAAGTAGGAAGTGCTTTTTTGTACATTACGACCTTACCAAGATTTCTGCATTTAAGTTAACGGTGTAGGGATGAGGAAGAATTTTAAAAGAAGTGTATCTGCATTTGTTTGGAGGGAGTGTGGGAAACCATTTAGGAAAAACAACCTAGATAGACTCAGAAGGAATTCAAATCACATCCTCCCCATCACAGACAAGATCAATCATTATCTATCCATGTACTCACCGCTGAGGGCAAGGACAATTTCTGCAAGCAATTTAGAGTTAGTAGAACTAAAATAAAAATTCTAAGGATAATTTAAATTACTAGGTTAGTTTATGATGGCAATGTATTTTAAGATATCTATAATCAAAGAGAAGAATAGCTTAAACTAACCTTTTCTTTAAAAAAAAAAAAAGTTTAACACAATATCAATAGTGAAAAAATGATGAGAAACATTTTTTCATATTCATGACATATGCAAAACAATCATAATTTTTATTATTTTTATAACAAAATAAATCACATTATGAATGTTAAGCAATTTTATCATAAAATATAAATATACTACTTTAGCGTTTACTTTCATTAGAAATATTTGTAGTATACAAATGAAATATAGTTTATTTAAAAAGAAAAAAAACTTGAATGAAAGAGATTACTCATGAGAAAATTATACCTAACTAGAGTATTATTTAAAATACAACAAATTATCGTTAAAAAAAAAAGGTTGGCAATATATTACTACTTATAATTGATTACATCACAAATTGAGTTCATATTTATCTTCTTTTAATAATTTATATGTATTAATTTATAATGAATATAACATAAGATATATAAGTAGCAACTGCTTTAGCATTTTACTTTTGATTAGAAGTTTACAAAACTTTGATAATATAGATACGGGAGTTTTAACTGGCGCCATGCAGGAATGTTGTGAATATGGAACGGCACCAGTCGTGATGTCATACGTCTGGCTCATTGCCGTCATATGTTTACATTGCATAGATTGTGAAAGTTCTATCACGTTGCTTTAGTTTATTGTAGTAATTCACGTGCAGTCACCATTATACATAAAAATATTAGTATAAGGAACTGAAGGAAGAAAAGTCTTTTAAAGCTATGTTTTTGTAACAGTTTAACTATATTGTAATTTTTCTTTTTTTTAATAAAATGTACAAAAATACAATATTCTAATTTGTATTTAATAATATTGCTTCAGTAATAATATTATGTATTATAGTGTTTTTAAGTGCCAGTCTCCGAAGGTTAAATTAACCCTCTAGCGGGTGACACACCATGGTACAAAGTGCCCCGAACTTGTATTTGTTATTGTGGTAACAATGTTAGGTGCCAGAGGAGCGTATGCATTTTTGTGTATTCCTTCAGTGTGACCTTGATTGACTGCTGGTGTAGTTGGAATTAAATTAAGTTACTTAATGGTCTGTAATTTAAAGCTATTTGGAGTCAACTCATTGCTACGACATGAAATACCCCAAGCGCCTGCTCAAGTAACACATGCTTTATTATTTATCATATTGAATTTAGAACAACTTATTCCATTGGTTGATCTATCACAGCCTAACTATTAACTGCATATTTTTGTTGTTCGCCTATTGAGGCAAGGGTTATGGATTTGTTTCCTGGTGGGGCTATAAAGTTATCAATGGTTAGAGTTTTGAGTTTTTTGCATTCCTTTGAAATAAGTTAGCTTACAGTCAGGTGCTGATGCAACAAATTGATTTTAGATGGCGCATAAGCTCATATTATAAAAAACAACTTTTTTTTACCCACTTTGGATGAAGCCTTCCGCACAAGTTGGTAAAGTATTGTGAGAATTTTCAGATGAGGACTGTGGGCAATTAAAGGTTCTTGAATTTAAAAAGTTATTTTTACCCCCTTTTTCTATATATTGTGATTAGTATAGTATGTGTATTTACAATGAATTTGTATTAGTACCAATAAGAAAATTAAAAGCCTTAACAGTGTTTTTTGTAATATAAGGAAATTATATTACTTTGAGAAAAGTTTTTATGTCATAGATTTTGGCATTTTCTTTATTCTCACACAATAATCAAGATTATAATTCAATTAGTTATATTTTATTTATATGGATGTGTTTAAATTAACTCTAATAAAACCAACACATAAAAATCACTCATACGAGTATAAATAGTTCAGTTAAAATCGACTGTGTTATAAAGTAGAACGCCCACTCAAGGGATAAGTGAAAAATGACAAAATGGACATGGAAATCAAACTCTGGACTTTTGGCTTTGTATCAATGCTCTACCACCGAGCCATCCTAGTTCATTTCATACCCAGAGCCATCTTTTACTAGTTGCTATAGCAAGTTTAACTATGGTAACTGGTGAAAGATACACGTGAATTAAAAATATTATATAATTTGATATCATAAATCAAAGCAAACAAATAAAAATCAATGAGCTTCAAGCTGACTTTGGTGGTCTTCGGGTAAAGTGCTCGCCTCAGGACCCAATGTTTGTGGGCTCAAACACAGCCAGGGTTGACAGACTTTTCTTGAGCAATGAAAATCTGTAACACAGCTTCCTGGGGGGGATATGAATAATAAAATTATGGAAAATAATAGTGATTTTTTAAAGCATCGATTATTGCTTCTCTTGCTAAACTATCAGCCTCCTCATTGTGTTAATTGCAATTATGTGCTTTAACCCACTTCCAATTAATTTCATGTTGTAAAGCAACATAATCTAACTCTTTCCACAATTCCATATTTTTTTACTAATTTCTTATTGTTTTCCAACCATTGTTTTCCAACCATTCATTTTCCACTTATTTATCCACTTCATTATGCCACATTTAACATAAAGACTATCAGTGTCTAAATTAATAATACAAGAAAATTTTAACGCTTTCAGCCCATTGATCACCGCTGTTAACTCCATTTTATTGTTTGTAGTATTTTCTTCTCGACCATAAAGGTCTTTTCTATGATCTTGAAATAATAAAATAGCTGCAAATACTACTGCCCCAGGGTTACAAGAACATTTGAAGATCTGTCGGTGCGATGTCAACTGTGGCATGTAAAATAACCCTGGAAGATATGTGAAAAAACCTTTCTTAGCCAAAATTGGTAGGCCCTTTCACTCTTGCTCATAGAAATTCTTGTGTGCTGATATAATCAGTCAGTTCAGAAAGTGCACGTTAAATACCTCAACTAAAAAAAATAAATAATAAGGTTCAATACTATTAAATATCCAACAGTTTAAAACAAACATAATTTTTATACAATAATGAGGCTTGAAAAAATAAGGAAAAATAAACAAATTAAGTGAATTGAAGAAAGCCAACCTAGGGAAAGAGAAAAAAATGTGTGAAGAATCCAATGCACAAATGTGACATAATCTTCCTTTCTTCTGGCTTCTATTATAGTAGAAAGTAACACACTCATTTAGAGAAAGTTTTTATATTTGGGCTTTTTATTTTATATATATGCACCTCGTCTTACTATCCATTCGGGTTATATGCCTTGGCCTTCATCAAAACATAGAGAGAAAAACACTTGCTCACTCCATTTTGAATTTTGAATTTATTTCAAAAGTACAAGTATGTATGTAGAATGTTCATCACAATGTAAATATAATACATATAAAAGCATTTATTTGGACTTACATGATAAAAATTCTACATCATAGTAAATGAACTTAACCCTTTTAGTGCCACGCCTATTCCAGAATTCGTGCACAAAGAATACAAAGGTCTGTTAGGTTTTGTGTGAGAAGAATGCCACAGCTATTTCCTCATTTTTGTAAGTACTTTCAAGAAAATTCACCAAACCTTTATTTATGAAGCGATTATTTTGATTTTTCTATCATTTTAATCTGTATATACTGTTCTTTAATAATAATGAATTAATACAATTTAATTAAAATTAATTAATTTATAAATTTTAAATTAAATTAATTTTATTTTAAAGTTTTTTCAAAACTAATGCTAACTAACATATTAAAAAAAATATTATGTATACATTTCAATATTATTTTGTTGTAGTGCATTTAGTTTTATACAAGAAAATAAAGTTTTGAATATAAATGATTATAAATAGTAATTTCAGGAATTTTTATTTGATATCCTACATTAGATATTTTTGGGTCGTTTTTGCTTACCTTACAGCCAGATAACTTAAATTGCTCACCTCATGAATAAATATTTAGGCCTACACATAATGAATGTGTTTTCCAAAAAACATTTTATAATGAATAATTTCATATTTAAAAAAATATAATTTAAATTTATGAAGTCATTACTACTCTTTACTTACATTGATAAAGAGATCTTTTCATTCACATGACATAACATGAAAATCTAAATAGTATATTTTTCTAAACTCAGAACAATTGGACTCGTACATTTGAAAACTGTTTACAAAACTATTTACATCAGTATGAATGTGAGACACACTTATGTTTTACCATGCAGCTCATACGTAAAACGGCGTTGCACTTAGCCCATTGAGTATGTGACTGTCCCATTGTAAATGTACTAACTCCCTGTGCCAATAAAATCTTTTTACGGTTGATTTTTGTTGCCAATTATAGAGGGAAATGTTCTCTTTCCAGTGATATATGACACTACTACACTATCTATCAGATAAAGCGAGAACTAGCTCCAATCTGGAGAGCCGACCTCATCGGCTCTGGCACTTTTAACGGTAGTAGCCGGAGCCGATCAGATTGACTGGTGGCACTTTTAACGATAGTAGGCGGAGCCGATCAGATCGGCTCGTGGCACTAAAAGGGTCAATAAAAACTATATCAGGTTTTGTGCTGGAGTATTTAATACTTCATTTATTATGGCATGGAATGAGCACATGACGTGTAAAGAAAGAACTAACCCAGATTAAGAGATGCACTAGCAAAGGACTATAAAATAAAAATGCATGTTTAGTGTTTTAATATTACATGAAATATGTTTAGTCTCAAGTTTATAGTATACCAAGCAGAACTGAAAAAAAAATCATGTGTATAAGAATTTAAAAAAAAGCAGAAGTATATTCATATACCTGAACCCAAAGAAGAAGGCCATGACAAATAATGTATTGTTCTTAACCGAGATCGAAACTCACTTTGTTCTAGGGTAGTGATGGACCTTTAAATCTAAAAGTGATACACCCAGACACGCCTCCGAAGGGAGATGAATAGCCTGCTTTGAAGAAAACACTCAAATGAAAATTTATTACAATCAAATATTGAGCTACATTTATCATAAGAGCTGCAGGAATATTTAAAAAGTAATTAGTCCCAAAAATAGGATGTGAAAATAGGATGTGTAAACAGATGTTTTGCACTATATTTTATTTCTGAATTAAAAAAATAAAATAAAAGTAGAAATTAAAAATTAAAACATACTTAATTTTCTTTTAAAGAGAGATAGGAAGATAATCTCCAAAAGTTAGTATTTTAGTTTAAAAATAAAAATCAAAGAATACATAATGAAAGAAAATAGATATTTGAAAAATTTTCACTCTATTTTATTTTAGTCACATGAAGATAAAATACTTTCCTTCAGTACTATCTCAAATAGATACCTTGTTAGTAAACACTAGGCTTAATGCCTATGTCTACAGTTCTAGATTATTATTTAATCATATTTATTCATGTTTACAGCAACATGTATTATTACAAAAACATAAATTTTTCATTATCATACTGTGAAGAGTTGGTCGTTGTTAAAAATAATGTTACTTTAATCCTGTTTAATATGACTTCTAACTATATTAATTAGATGAGTGATTTATAACTTTTTTTTCAATATTCAAAATATGATATTGGCTATCCCCCAAATCAGTCATTTAATATAATTCAGCATTAAAAATTTCAAGAGGTAATTGCTAATGTGAATATACAAATATTGATACTATCATAAAATAATATAAATTGTCAAGGTGCAAAGCCAAACAAGGTTTGAAAGTCAAATGATTTTTCCAAGGTTTTTAAGATTTAATACAATATTTCTCTAGCAACAGTATCAAAGAACATGAAAAGTGTTCATATCAGAACAAGAGTAAGATGAACATTACTAAAAAGTTCCATTGTTTTAATATAATCTCTGTTTTATTATAAGTTTTGTGGAAACACCTTTTTTTTTTACTAATTATTCCTCCAGGAAACCAGAATTTAATCCTTAAACCCTAATCACCAATCCATCAGTGCTTAGAGTAATGGGTAGAACACTCATACAGCCAATACATTAGCATAAGACAAATAACATATTTTAGGGATTATATGGATACTAGATGGCACCACAAGAATGAATCCTAAATATTCGGCTATAGCTCTTATTTCCTTTAAGAGCTAGCTTACAAAAACGTTGTTGGACCAAATTAAATATGTTATGCTCACAGGTTTACACCGTGTTTCTGGCTTGTTCTTTCCCCCCTTATTTTATGTTTATATAGGTTTAGCTGCTATTTTGTTTTCTTCCGAGTTTATTGTATATAAGGGTTATTTATTAGAATTTTATTTAACTAGGCAGTAGAGAGATGAAATGCAGGCTGACTCCAAAAGTATTTATACATTATTTTACAAACTTAAAGCAGTTCAGAACCAGACAATCCTAAAAACATCAAACTTATATAAATATGATATAAATAAATGCTCTTTCTTAGAGGATAACTGATGAATAAAAAAGACAGATACTAAATTAATTTTGTTACCTCTTAGTTATAAATTTAATTTAATTTTACAAATTTGCTTATTTTCAATTTTATTTACAAATTTCCTGTAGGCTTATGATTGTTGACTCTTTTTATCTATAAATCTTCCATGTTTAGTATAGGTGTGATTTTTATATGCATATATATATATATATA
>CABFWB010001464.1:40546-69043 GCA_902151455.1 Timema bartmani
TGTGTTTTTTATATATATATATATATATATATATATATATATATATATATATATATTAAATATTTATTATGGGAATTTAAAAAAGTTAAAGAGGTAAATATGTAATAGCTGTCGAGGGTTTTCACTTAACTTAATTTAATAGGATTAGTTTCACTAATAAGGTAGGGATGATCAATACAGAGTTTAGAGGAAATGTATGTACAGTTTCAGCAAGGCTAAGGAAAAATAGTTCTTAGTACACCCAGCCAAGATTTGAACCCTGAATTCATGACTAACATGCAATATTTGACAAAAGTGACCTTTAGTCTACATGCCCACCAATGCAGGTGTGTACACCGATTTGATTCATACCCATACTCTACATTTAAGAGTTACTGTTTTGTAATTTTGAACTTTATCATGCGTATCAGCTGATCAGCCCATACCATTAAACATGATCCTTTTAAGTTCTTCCAAAAGATTTGAAATATATTGTCACCAAAAACAGACAAATTATCTCTAAGATGAAAGTGGCAAGGGTGGATGAGTTTTTGTTAGTCAACACATATGTTATTTGACAGTATGATATTAGACACAGGACAAACTTGTAAGACTGGAATGTATTTAATAACATTTTTTGCTGAAAATATAATATTACAGTTTGCATCAATGATTTACACCAACAACAAAATTATACAAAGCTAAAACAACATATTTCTATTGTATAAAATAATGAAAATGATAGTTTTTCCTGTTTATAGATGTATCCTCCATTTACTCTCAAAGGTAGCTCGCCTACCTTGCTTGGTTCCAATATTAATATAGAGTGGCTTACAAGACATTAAACAAAATGTATGTTTTGGCAGTGTATTAAACTTACTTCATGGTTACTTTTAATCATAATTTAGTCCAATACTCTATTAAAAATACATTTAATAATTTCAATTAACAAATACTTTTTTCTCACAATAATGCTTAGTAAAATCTAACCTATCTGTTCCAACCTTTATCAAGGGTGATCCATAAGATATTGTTTCCAGCCTATGTTTATCATTATTATTTTAAGCTGAGATTACATACACTTTGTTACCCTTGAATGGTAGCAAACTTACCCTGCATAACTCCACTATGGATGTAGCGCATATGATAGATCCATGGTGTAATCCACCAATGTAAGATTGCTTGCTACCTTCCAGGGTATATGGAATGTACATTGAACCTAGATAACCACCCAGGGGTTTTGAACTAAATAACATTTTGTTTCAAACCCTGAGAACCTTTAAGGGGTGTTAAAAAAAAGAATCTTTAAGAAGTGTTAAAATAGAAAACCTTTAAGGGTTATCAAACCTAGAAAACCTATTAAAGGTGTAAACTTTTTTTTAGCACTGTGCTAATATTTAAATATAAAACACAATTTTCAAGAGTAGTTTACTAATTAAAATAATTTATATCAAAAATGTAATAAAATTAACTATTCAATTTGTA
The DNA here is from genome assembly GCA_902151455.1 of Timema bartmani. NCBI lineage: Eukaryota > Metazoa > Arthropoda > Insecta > Phasmatodea > Timematidae > Timema > Timema bartmani. Next base: position 42,011 of record CABFWB010001464.1, read on the forward strand.
TTACTAGGTATTTGTTTGAAAATTTGCTATTTGATTTAAAACTATTCGATTAGTTAAAAAATGCTAGAGGCATACCTAGCTCTTTTGAGAGTTAGGGACCAGAGTCTGATAAAAAAAAGTCAAAAATCAACGAAAGTGGAAGCATGGCCTTTATTTGGCATGCAAATGCATCAGGGTCACCACAAAATGTACATAACTAATGTAATGGACCTATAAAACAGTTGCGAATTCGTGCAAGACATAAATAACCAGAAATAAACATAATAAATAAAATACAGTGTAAAAAATAAAAACATCTGTAAATAAAAACATACCTTGAATTTATTCTTGGCTAAGTAAATGATGAATATAGTAACAATGTACAGTTAGTTTTAAATGTTGGTGATTGAGGGGGATTCTAGATTTTTAAAATCATCTTCAGAACAAGAGAAACTTGATTTAATTGTTTAAAGAGAAGTTAACTCTGAAAGAGATCTAACACGGACTGGGGCTGATGTTGATAACTCAGAATCTAGGGGGAGTAGTGACTGAGGTTGGTTGTGGAGGTTGCTTCTTGAAAAACGAGAGCAAGGACATTTGCCTCATTGGTGTATTTTTCCTTTCCCTATGAAGTTCTCTCTAACAGGCTATATGGTGTTCTTACTTTAGAGCTTCTCTCAAAATTGGAATTCACCCTTTTCCAATATGCAATCATGTCCTTTATTTTGGTGATTCAGAATGCCAGTTCTTTGGTGGTCATCTTATTAGGCCGAGTATCTTCAGTAATGATTTCCTATTCACTCAACAATCTTCTTTGTTTTTCCACTGCCAGGAGATCATCACTTAGGGGATGATCATGAGACTCGAGCAGCTCTCAAACATCTTCAGCCTCTACTTCAAGTTCCACCTGCTGAGCCATTTCTACAACATTTAAAATTATGGCCTCCACTGTTTCTTTAAACTCCTCTAAATCGACCATTAGGGAAGACATCAACTTTTCCAAACACCTTTCAGATTGGATTCTTTAACTTCGGCCGATACATCTACGATAATTTTCATGCCATCCAGAATAAGTGATAATTTCCAAAAGGCTTTTAATTTATTTTGTTTAGGTTCCTCATAAACATCAGAATCTAGTGCAGCTATAGCCTTGGCAAATGTCCGTCTGATATATTAAGAGTTAAATGATGCAATTAATCCTTGGTCCATAGGTTGCAGCAATGAAGTTGTATTGGGAGCAAAAAACACAATTTTAATTTCTTTGTGAGCCTATATCACAACTCTAGGTTGGCCTGGAGCATTAACCAAGAGCAGTAGGAATTTAAAGAGAATGTTCTGTTGTTTGCAATAATCCTCAGCTGCTGGCTTGAAATTATCAGTGAACCAGGTTATAAATAATTCACCAGTCATCCAGTCAATTTTATTGGACTTATAATGAACTGTAAGGGAAGACTTTAAATAATTTGTCAGGGTACTAGGATTCTCAAAATGATAAATGAGCATAGGCTTTAGCTTCCAGTCGCCAGCTGCATTAGCCTCTAGCAACAGAGTAAGCCTATCTTTGGCAACTTTAAATCCAGGCATTGATTTTTCCTCTTTGGCAATAAAGGTTCTGGATAGTATCTACCTCCAAAATAGGCCAGTCTGGTCTATGTTGAAGATCTGCTGCTTTGTGAAGCCACCGTCTTCTAAAATTTTTCCAAGCTCCACTTGAAAAGTTTCTGCAGCTGCATTATCTGCGCTAGCTAATTCTTCCTGCCCCACTATTACGTAAATTTGATCTTTTCTTAAAAGTTTTCAAACCAGCCCCTGCTGGCTCCAAATGTCTCTTCAGCTGATGTCTCTCCTTTCTCAGCCTTCATTGTATTAAATAAAGTAACTTTGGTCTGCGATGGCGTAGTTTTTTTAAAAATTTCCTACTATTTGATCTTTGTTATTTACAATTGTGCAAACTTTAGTTTGAGGTACACCTGCCATTTATATGAATATTATCAGTTTTTACTTATTTAACAGGTATAAAATGGATCACAGGAAAATTGAGTGTTTTCAGAATATTTAACCTTTTTACTTTCTCTCTATCTTACAGGTAGAGAAAGTGTGATCGTAAAAAAAATCAAACTCGAGATTTTGATGAATCTTGACGTTTCATGACTCCCTGAATCTGAAAAAGTGGTTTTTGAATTTATGTCTATCTATCTGTGTCTGTACCTCCAACTAGAGCCTAAACTATTTTACCGATTGAGCTAAAACTTGATATCTAGGGTTTTCATAGGGTTGCCCCAAGGGGTTTTTGGAATTGGATATCCACCCCTAAAATTAAGGGTAGTTTACTGAAGGGCAAAAAGAGAAAAAGTCGATTTTCTCAAAATCGGCTCTAACGATTTTGATTAAATTTCATTTATGAACATTAATAAATATTCCAAACAAAATGGCTACTCTCAATATTTCGGCAAAATCGCTTTAAGGGCTCCGGTCTGATGCGTAAATTAACATTTTTTATAATAGCTCCGAAACTATTTGAGATATGAAATTACTTAGCATTACAAATATGTATATATATTTATAATACAGATATTTTATCCGAAACATATTTTTATAAAATCAATAACTTTCAATCTATACGCAATTATATGAATTTTTTTAACTTTTTGGACATTAAAGTTTAAGTATTGCGACCGTAAAAAAAAACTAACCTGAAATGTTGATGGATGTCGACGTCTCATGACCCCCCGAACCCTAAAAAATAGTCTTTGCAATGCCGTCTGTCTGTGTGTCTATAAAAACTTAAAATTAAGGGTAGTTTACTGAAGGGCGAAAAGAGAAAAATTTGGTTTTCTCAAAATCTGCTCAAACGATTTTGATTAAAATTCGTATCTAGGCGTTGATTAAGATTATAAATAAACTGGCTATTTTCATTTTCCTATGAAAATGATTTTTAGGGTACTTTACAGAAGCGTTAATTTCCGTATCTCCACAACTATTTGAGAAACTAAACAACTTATCATTGCAAAATTGTAGGACTATTAGAAATAAAAAACTTTTATTTGACATATATTTTTATAAAAGCAACAGTTTCTGAGATATTTGCAAATATATTAATACAATTTTGTGAGCTTTAGTTGTAAACATATACTACTTAAGTCTTAACGCAATAATTCTCCAATGCCATAGAGTAATTAAATATAAGTATCAAAAAAAGTATGTTATTTTTCCTTAAAACTCTTAGGAGAAATGTTTGCATAGCAATGATCTATCTCCATTTTAGACTCAATAGTCAATATTTACATTTTTTATTGGTCAAAATGTATAAATGAATAATTAAATATCAATGCAATGACTAGAAGATGTGCAACACCTTATAAAATGTTAAAATTTTAACCAGAAATCGAAATTTTAATACGAAGTGTTGACCATTGTGGACCCAATATGAATCTTTTTTAATTGATCTAAACATACAAATGAGAACATTAATTCTTTAAAAATAAATATATAGGATTTAAAACAGAAATTTTGATGAATCTTGACGTTTCATGAATCCCCGAATCCGAAAAAGTGGTTTTTGAATTTCCCTCTGTCTGTCTGTACCTTATAGGGCACATTGACACATAAAACTAATTTCTATATTGTCACCCTTCTCGGTGCCGTAGTTGGCTGACGTGTTAGTTTCGTACTGAGATTAACGCGCTAGTTTCATACTGAGCTTGACTGTCGAGGACAGGGAGATCAAGGTTTGAATTTAGGTCGGGTAAATTGGGGTGGTATTTCATCAATGGTTTTCCATTTTCCACTCAAATGCGGGTTCAGTTCATGTAAATTCAACCTTCCCAATTTCTAATATATTAGCGTAAGCAGATCCGAGTTTCCAAGCTGTCAGCAAATGGTTCAAATACCATTTTATTAAGGTCTTTAAAACATTAAACTGTTTAAAATGTTCTTAGTTGGACAAAGATGCGCCTCTTTTCTCATTGATTCTATATCATTGTATATTATTTTATGCGTGTTCTTATGTGGAGTGGTGATGATACACTGTACATTTAGAAATCTTACGAGTTTATAGAAAGAGAGAGAAAGTCTGTGCGGTGCGCCGTACCATTTATTTTCACACATGTTGTAGATGAATGTGTGAAAAAGAAAACATTAATAGTTTTAAGAATAAAAGAGCATCTATGACTCTATGTATGGATGTTGTTGAATACAATGTACATTATTCCGTTCAGAAATCTTACGAGTTTATAGAAAGAGAGAGAAACTCTGTGCGGTGCACCGTACCATTTATTTATTTATTTGGGGTTAGCCTTAAAAATCATGATTTCTACTTTTACACATTACACTACCTAAATTTAGATAGATCGATTCTTTGTTCACAGCCTTTAAAAGATTTCACGCTAGGTCCAAGCATATATATGAACCTTGCTACAGGTGGTCATGTTTGGCAAAATTAAATCTTCTTAGTTCTTATTCCCTTCTCCATATTTGATAGTAGTTTAGTCTTCTATGACGACATGTTTCGGTGCTATTATTTGGTCTAAGCCTAGGATGATAATCGATTATTTCGATATTGCTATTCGTAAGAATCAAAGGTAATGATATTGATATATTGAGTTTGATATTACTAAGCATAAAATATTTTGTGTGTATTTATTTTTGATTTTTCTTCGAATATGTTAATAAATAGTTAAATACACAATATGAACAAAAAATTTAGACAGTTTTATCCTAGTTTTTTAACGAATACTAATTCGAATCGTATTTACTTGAATAATAACATCAATTTTTGAGAAAAATAACACCACTTTTCCCTTAAAAATAGCCTCATCTTTTGCATGTTTCTAGCATTTATTAAAAACTAAATGTAAACAACTAATAATGGTAGCTTGAAGCTTTAGCTCAAAGTTATTTTAAGCTTCAACTTCAAGTTAACCTGTTCTAAAACCTAATTTCCTTAACTCTCAAGGAGTAAGTATAGTCTATGGTTAAAAATACATTCATTTACACATAATCTAATTGCTTTTTTTTTAACAGCTTTTTAATTATTTCATAGTTCTAAGCCTTTCAAATATAAGAACTTTATAATAGGGCTGGGCCAATCAGCCTTTTTGCCGATCAGTGATGTTGAACATTTGATTTATTATCCTTAAAATATTTTAAAGGTAAAATGCAAAACAATACATACAAGTTTTTGAATACAAACAATTTTTTGTTCATTAAATTCTTAATATAGATATTGATAAACATAAGAAATAATAATGGTATAAGCTTAAATATGCTGTGGCAGCTATTTGAAAATGGGGGAGGGGGAAATACAAGATAGATAAGACCTCTATGATTTAAATCCAAAATGTTCAACTGTGAACATAAATTATTATTATTATTATTATTATTATTATTATTATTATTATTATTATTATTATTATTATTATTATTATTATTATTATTAGCACCACATCTTACTACCCGTTCGGGCTATACGCACTTACAATAATGTGTAATGGTAGGGTGATTGTGAGATGAAATGGAGGACCTACAGTTTAGTGAAATCCGAACCACGGTGGAGGCCTGGTATTCCACACATTCACAAGTTGTGATTAATACAAGTCTTGTCAGAGGTGAAGGAAGGGTTTGGCAATCAGCTAAATCTGTGCCGGGACCATAGATTGAACACTGGACCGCCAGCACAGAAGTCCGACACCTTACCCCTAGACCGCCAGGTCACCCATAAATTATTAATAAAGTTATAATAATTTTTTCAAACTTTAAGATCCTGTTTATTTGTTCTCATCTTTTCCATGAAGAGTATTTAACTATTATTATTATTTATATTTTAAATAATATACTTAAATCAAACAATAGTGATAAACGACAAAATAAATATTTTAAAGTCATTAAATTTAGTCAGTTTAATATAGATAAAATAAATAATTAGGGAGGATAATTATTCAAGCAGTCCGATTGTCAAAGAGAGCTGAATTATTCTTTCACACTTTATCTTGTCTATTGCTCAGTGTTGACCTTGTCTATACTCTAGCAATATCTCTCTCTCACTTGGAAGCCAACACGTATTGAGTCACCACTGACTGTCCTTTCAAACATTTAGACCAAGTAAGAGCAGTCTTTTCACATACTTTATCCTCCCTAAAAAGTAAACCCCCCCCTTTATCCTTTCCTCTCAACAATCTCTGTCCTGTCACCAAGCAACAGTACAAAGGTCAATGTTGTCTGCTACTCAGCTTAAAACTGGTGAGTCATCACTACCTGACTTCTTGCTTACACAGTTCAAAAGATGGGGGGAAATAATTGGGCTCAAAAAATTTCCATCATCAGCTTAACTGACAATGATCGGATTGGCAATCTACATTAGCCCAGCCATACTTGAGAGAGCATTTTTCCAATGTCATACTAGACCTACAAAAGTATATTAAAACTTTTGTTATATTTTGGGCCTTTGGGCGTGCGCGATTTTGAAGTAGACCACTTTGTTCAACTTACAGGATGATAATGTTTGAGGAATGAATGCATTCTCTCAACCTCTTCGCTAGTTAGTGTCTTCACAATGAAGAGACGATCATAAGACTGATAAAATTTGGCACCACTCTTGCCAGGTGAGTCAACTAATACAGGTTGTGACCTGCAAAAATAAAATGGATAATGATGTTAACAAATAATAATTTAAATTTGTATGGCTTTTTGATAATCATGTTTTCCTTAAAAATTAAAAACATGCATCAGCATCAACTGTATTAGCTTTATATAGCAACAATTCAAGGATTCAAATGAATGAAAAATGAGCTTAGACCACAAGTCATAGTTAAGTCACAGTGGTGTGGTCAAGATTGATTTTAAAATGATGTTTAGGGTGATTTATTTTTGTAAATTACCACCTTATATTTGGAAATCTGGAAGCATACAATGAACCCAAAAGAGCATGAAAACTAAAATCCTGGAGTCACAAAGTTTGTTTTTACATATATATATATATATATATATATAATAAAAACAGTCCCTTTGATATTAAGTAGGTAAACTAAGCTCATCATAAAAAGTAAAATATTTACTAGAATATTAAATTTAATCTTTTTAGGTATAGATATATTATTAGTTTGGTTCCTACGGGAGATGGAGGGGGAAAATGGCAAGGATATTTGATTTGATAAACATGGTCTAACAGTAATATGGGCTTTCTTTAACCCCATCCTCTCCCTTTTCAAAGACCAGGCTAGCTGTGTGGCACATAAGGCTGGAGGCGAGAGCATTTTCTGAAGTAAAGTAATCCGTTTTAGAAGGGTTTCAGCTAAAAGTATTCAAACCAGACATGCTAATGGATTATTAGACTTTTAGCTGAATCACATATATTTATATATTCCTTTTTTTCTAAAGAATTTTATATAAAAAAACATGTAGTTTAAATTTAAGGATAAATAATGAAAAAAAGATAAATTATAAACATATTTATTAAAAAAAAAATAGTTTAGGTTTATTGGTAATTAGATTTCTTTTAAAAGTACACAAATAATTTTAAGTTCCTAGTTAAAATGTATTGATCAAAATTTGCACTACCTTGCATTCACAGAGCTGGTCTAATACCTGAATTAAAAATTGCAAGCAATCTATCTATATTGGGATGGGAATGGGAAGAAAGTTTCTCTCCAGTTATTTCAATTGCTTATAAATGCTTTGGATGGCATAAATAAAAGCCCCTATGTGGTGTACTTGATGTGCTGTGAAAGATGTGACATTGAATTTATCTGATTATACAAGATGTTACAGCCCGATTCCTTTTAATAGCGATATACCGTTGTGGAATGCTACAACCTTTAAAACAGCTACCTCCCCTCTTAGCGAAGAACTTCCACATGTTGCCCTGAGGGCTGGTCAATCTATTATGCAAGCTGGCTCGCCTTGGCTGCCAAGCTAGATGATGTCAGCCTTGGCCCGGTTGCTCAGAGTGTGTTCAGACACGGACAGGTCTTCCTGAAGTAACAAACTGGCATGAAGAATTTACTGAGGTTAAGCGAGCATGGCCTGCTGAAGCAAGGGTAGCTGACACACGGCTGGATGCATACGATGGAAGAATGGGCTATCATTCTCTGATACGCTGGGATAAGGTAGCAAGCTGGGCGAAGCACCATTACGGGATAGCACTCGTGGCTACATTTTGATGGGTTGTGCATATATATACTAAGACATTTGAAATCTTTAGGATTTCAAAGTTACTTAATATTTTAATTACTCATGTTGGTTAATATTAACTTGTTTCAGCAATCTTTCCCTGCTAATTATAAAGATTGAGGTATTAATATTTGTCTGTAAGACTCTACCCCATAAGGTTACTGTATGGTATATAAAGCCCTATAGATCTCATTGATTATTACATGCTTAGATATGGTAGGTATTTATAATATAAATTTCAGATTAATTTAAAAATAGGTATTGTTCTATAGAAAGGCCCCTTTGTGGATTTTTCCCTATGCTATAATTTATCTTGTTTAATAGTATTTGGGCTTGCTTATCAAGTTCATGGGTCTATATTAAGGCTTTATCTCAATCCAAGCTGATTATATTTTGTTAGATTAGTCTATCGCTATCCTCCAGTCACTAGTATTTATGGTATTTTGTAAAATAAGGAAACTCTCTGCTTATTTTTTGTTTTGAGTGAATGATCCACTCCTATATATGCATGAAATGTTCTATGATGCCTACTCAAAGAGTTGAGAAAGTGACAGAGGCAATTTCTGTCCAAGAATAAGTCTAATATCTTGTTCACTTATTAAATAACCCGTGAAAAATATTTTACTCGAAGTGCTTAATAACTCTCTATCAGGGTCACAGTATTAATTAAAGTATTCTGTATAAAGTGTTGTTGTCACTACAAAGGCTTGGCCATTAAATAAACAATGTTTTTATCTTATGAGCCAGCGATTTGATTAGTCTTTTTCCAATAAACACTACAATGTTGAGCCCATATTACTTCAGGCATGCATACTTGCTGTGCTTGTATTCTTATGGATGTACTTTTTAATGTTTACAAAGACTTACCATACAAACTAATGTTTTAAATGAATTAAAAATTGTTGAGCATATTCTGCCATCTACCATCAAAACAATGAGCTACAAGTCAGTTTGTATGTTTTTTAGTGTTTTATATAAAAAATTTCTACTCCTATAACACCAAGGTAAGTGTGCTGACTATACTTCCTAAATTGAGCCATAAGGTATAAAAAGGGCTTGAAAAATTCTAGGGTGGCTCACCAGTCAGTCAAAAATTTCACCTGTCAGCATTATCGGACTATAACCACGCAATTTATGTCAACAAATTTAAACTGGGCACTCATTCCTTTTTTATTTCTACTTAACATGGCATACCAAACCAAAATATATTGTATTATTGTTTTTGAAAAAATGTAAACAGATTCTTCTGCGCCATTTCTTCACCCCTCACATGCGAATAAACAAGATAATAATGTGACAAGAAAAGCCAAAGGTTGTTATCCCTGAATTGTGGTTTCGAGGGAGGTAGCTGGTTTTGTTTACTGAAACTGCAGCTTCCGACTGGCCTTTGTGATTAGGTACCGGTCTCGTGGGTCTTGTGGGTGGGGGTAAGGAAGAGAGATGGGGGAGAAAACGTAGGCGGGTTGTGGGGTGGCTAGGTGATGCACATAATAGCCCTCAGGGCTTAACGGAGAGATCGGAGTAGGAGGGGGTCGGGTGGTTGGCGAGAGGGGAAGACGAGGTGAGGAATTACATATCTCAAGGGCAGAGACTCTTGGAGATGTTGGAGCGGAGTGGGGGCGTTCGGGGGTCCGGTTGATACAGTCTGGATTGTAATAACTGGGCCCTCGGGTCGAGTATTGTTTGACCGGTGATGTTTTCTTCAGGGTCTTCCGTCGGTGGGCTTTGCCGGCGCGGCGAGTGTAGACCATCCCGTGATGACAAGGACAAGTGGATGGGGGAGGGTGGAGAGGTAGGATAGAGTCCCGGCAACGTAAAGTCGCGGTGGGAGGTAGGATAGCGTCCCGGCAACGTTAAGTCGCGGTGGGAGGTAGGATAGCGTCCCGGCAACGTAAAGTCGCGGTGGGAGGTAGGGTAGATTCCCGGCAACGTAAAGTCGCGGTGGGAGGTAGGGTAGATTCCCGGCAACGTAAAGTCGCGGTGGGAGGTAGGGTAGATTGCGGTGGAATGAGAAGAGTGATGACACTTGCTGCAAACGACGATTTATTTGCTCTTTCGTATGAGTGTGGTTCCCCAAGGTTGGCTCACCACTGAATCTGCTCCAGAAATCACCGTGTTATATACCCTCCACTGCTGCCTGGCCTTGTCCAATGGGAGAAACAGAGGCTTCCCATTGGTGCATGCAAATTAAAGGGATAGTGCCCATCACGCGAGCCAATAGAGGCAGAGTTCTCTTTGACGCTGAGTATAGAGGTGCACTCGTCACGGACGGCTTCGAAGACATGGACTGTCGAGCGGTCCAGGCAGTAGAGAGGGTGGGTGGCGCGGCCTGTGCAAGTGCGGAGGAAAGAGACAAGGGGCTGACTGAACAGTGAGGGACAACAAGGTTACTCGCCATTCTTTATTCTTGTTGTGTTTTGAGGACCAAATGGTTTAAATATTGGCAATTCTGAATTATATAAATCTCAAAATTGCCCTCAAACCGTAATAAGATATCAATATCACCTAGTGAGAGACTCGCTATTTAGTAATAGAAATAGCTTATTTACGCTTAAATATCGACATTCACATTGAGAGAGTTGCAGTGTACTCATTTCCACAGCTTACGTACAATCTATTCGAACCGTAAATTTAATAATAATCTTGCGAGAGTAATTATGTAGTGATATCAACAGGTTAACTTATGAAGGATCCAGCTCAACTATAACAAAATTAACAATTAAAAGGGGTTTTTACTCGTCAGGCAAAAGTTTTCCTCGTCCCAGATGAGCAAATGAGGATTTTTAAAGCCCTGGGCATAAATATGAAATAAACATTATCATAATATACAATTATGTACATTCCATTTACTCTGAAAGTTAACAGTGTTACCTTGATGGGTGGGCTACACTATGGCCCTATCTTATAAGCTGCACCATAGCTAAATTTAGGTGATAAGCTTGCTATCTTTAAGGGTAAACGAAGGGTACAACTGAGTGTGGTGAGAAGAAACAACTTAGCCAAATAATGTAAATGTAGACATAGCTTGGCACTGTGTCTTAATGGAGTGCATTCTATACTAATGTATACAATTTGACACCAATACTAGAGCTCAACATATAATATAACTGAGGGATCTTCTGTTCTGGACTATTTTAAGGTTTTTTATGTCTGGTATAATCAACATTATAAATGAAGAAACTAACACATTTTACAAATATGTCATAAGCAAGGCGTTGCAAGATTAATTCAGTAGAGTGGGTTAAAAAAAAGGCACTGTAAGTTAAAGTACCAGAACCTATGTTCCACATACCTACATATTTCAAAATTACAGGATTTCCAATCATAGCACAAACATTTTTTAGCAAGGTTGAAAGGATATTTTGGGAACATAATTTTTTGTTTAATTCAGCTTGCTGTAGTGATAATGAAATTACCTAAGGTTCATATAAATATTAAGGTTATCAGATACAGTAAAAACATAATTTTTTGTTTAATTCAGCTTGCTGTAGTGATAATGAAATTACCTAAGGTTCATATAAATATTAAGGTTATCAGATACAGTGAAAACAGAAATTTCTAACAATTTACTTTTAAGATGTGAATTTTTGCCAAAAAACAGCATAATTATGTACAATGATTAAAAATTCATGATTTGGTCAGAAAGCAAGGGCAGTAAAGTTATTTTTATTAATAGAACAGTATTGCCTTAAGTAAAGTGGATGTTCATTGTACTTACAAACTTAATATAGAGTTAAAACTAAATCACATATAATTAAGTTTTTACTGCCCCATAGTAATGTTTAAAAAATGACCTTAAGTAAATCGATAACAAAAGCTATAAGAATACACTAAAATTTTCATCAGGGCTAAATTTATGTAGTAATTTGTAGCACATACAAACTGAATGGATTTTGATCGACAACATTCTGACCCCCCGCCCACTTATAATATTTCAATTGTAAAAGGAAATTATATTTTCTTCAATTAATTTAATACTGAATATATTTTTCAGCTTGAATTGGAAATAAATGTTTTCGGTATATTATAATCAAATCATTAAAAGGTTTCATTTTTCTGAACTTTCTTCCATAGAAGATTATTGCCAACAATTTATATTGGATCCATATGACCACCTTTAGGGATTACAGTCTTTAACCCTATCCAAATTCCTTTAATAAAAACAGCTATTCTATTAACACCAGGTGTTACAATTACATGAGCTCATCATGGACTTAGAGAAAATAATTGCATAGATAGTTTACAAGGATTATTTTTCACAGTAATTTTAGGGATCTATTTCTCCATCTTACAAGCATATGAATATATTGAATCTGCATTTACTGCAAAACATTAAATTAAATTGGCAAATTGGATTTTTGAGGGTTGCTCTTTAAAGGTCAAATAAGTATTGAATATGAAAATTGAATTATATGTAAAACATAAAAATAAGTAAGTAACAAACAAAACTACACAAAGCTATTATCACGAGAAAAGAAGCCAACCTTGTCATGGATTCCTTATAGTCCAGGTCATCTATACCAAACCTCTCCCGTAGATTACGAAAAACTAACGGACAGTATTCTTTCACTTTGAAATGGCTTGGCATGTTTTCTCTGAAAATTAAAAAACAATAATAGATGTATTATTTATCACTAAAATAGTTTCTATTTGTATGATCTCATTTCCTTGCCCAACTTCTTAAATATTTTATTCTTAAAAGGATATGTACAAATTAAAAACAAGTATTGTTTGTAATATTTTATTTTATTCATATAAATCAAGTCATTAGCACAACTTACAATTTGATTACTTTAGATTTTTTTCTATATGAATATTAGTTTTTAATGTATGTAAAAGCTCAGAATGTCAATATATGACCATATATTAAACATTTTAGCTGTCAATGTTTTTATTGGTAAATCTTTGTAATTGTTGAAGCCAGAATTTTTTTAAGTGAAGTGAAAGCTGATATTTGTCAAAGTCAATTCAAAGTTTCAAGGTTTTGCAAAACCCTATTATATTTATGATTTAATCAGCTGAATTTATCTTTTCAAATGATGTGACAAACTTATGTTGTAAATAATATCTAAACATGGGATGCACAAAATGATAAAATTTAAATTAATTTACATTTACTAAACTTAAGTTACCCTTACATAGCTTAAAGTAAAATAAATAAAATTTAACATTACTTTACTTAACCTTAGCTAATATCAACTTACTTGAATTAATAACAAAATCCAAAAGTAAATTAACATAGCCTAACAACTTTGTTAGACTAACATAAATAAGTTAAACCTAACTTAAACTCACTCTAATTAAACCAGTCTAATGTAAACTAAATTAAGAAAACCTTGTTTAACTTTAGCTGAAAATCTAAAAATTAACCTTAGGCCTACTTAATATCACAACACTTAGGGTGAAGTTTTTAACTAAATTTATCTTTTAAACTAAAATTAAAAAAATTAATGAATTTTCAATTTAAATTAAATTCAGATATGTTAAGTAAAGGATAGTTTATAAAGGTGCCCAGGATTTCATAAAAGATCTATGGGAATAATTGAATATGGGTGTACACCCAAGGCCAATGTTGTTGCTATATAGAAGAAAACTTTCAGTGTTACCACACCTTTTACAGCAAAAGTCACATAACTCGGTCAAATCTTTCTGTAGAGATATTTAATTAAAAAATCCTGAACATCTTTTTGAGGATCCTGTATACTAGTGATAGCAAGACATTTATAAAAAAAATGCAATTTATAAAATCAAAATATAGTTAACAGAATTAAATATAAAGTTAGTTTCACAAATGGTATTTATTATGTACTTCACAGATTTATCTGATTGTCAAACCCTTCCTTCAACTCTGACAAGACGTGTATTAATCACAACTTGTGAATGTGAGGAATGCCAGGCCTCCACCATGGTTCGGATCCCATGTTAAACTGTAGGTCCTCCATTTCATCTTACAATCACCCTACCCATTACACATTAGCTTAAGTGTGTATAACCCGAACGGGTAGTAAAACGCGGTGCTAATAATAATAAATAATTAATTATTAAATAATAATAATAATGATTTCTTCTGGCTTATAACAAGAAAGATTATCATGTAAAATGCAGAATGTTGACACACATTAGAAATTGATTTGAAAAGATAACAAAGTTTACAAAATTAAGACATGTAAAAATAGATCTAAAAATAACCTGTGAATAAAGCGTTGCTTTTCCCGCTTCCCTTCCACAACATTAAGTAGTACAAGCCATCACTTTAATGATTTTGCTCTTCAAATAAAATCAAAAGGACAGAACAAATTTTGGATGAGACGTTGATTTCAAATCAAGACATGTTAAAAGCTCAGTGAAAGAAATGCAAGCCCTATAATATTTCCTGTCATACAACTCTTTGGGTCATACATAATCTGATAATAATATAAAGCGTTTTTACATCTTACAAGAGAGTCTGGCGAGAAAGTTGATCAATTACTTGGTGTTCTAAAGCTATCAACAAAAACAGCCCAAGCAAAAGTTTAAGTGGTACATAAGTCTTGCATGGCATGGAAAATCAATAATCAAGTAAACTCAATTGTAACTAACAAAGGACCTGGAGATGAGGCGTGTTCAATATAAGTATTTTAGAAATATTGGCCAAATTATCAAAATTTTTATCTCCAAAGATCTCACCATGAGGTAAATTTTTTAAATCAACTTATACATATTTATACTACCTGTATGAGATAAGTTGAAAATATTGCTTATGTTATTACTTTGTTTGCTGAGAGCCGGCTACAAATGTTTCAACCTCATTTATTATTGAGAATTTCTCAAGTTGACAATTTGTGTTTTTGGATCAAGCTTCTACATATTGAATCTAATTAAAAGGCCCTGCAGGATTTTATTGGCTTGGTGAATGGCTAAGGTCATCCGATCATTGAAAGTTTGAATATTTGAGAGTAACTATAGCTAATATTTAGAGAGGAAAAGGGAATACTAAGCAAGTGTTTTTTTACAGCTCAAATATGTTTTGTCATAAGAGCTCCATCAGTTATCCTGGCAAACTTGATCTTGAGCTCCTAAAATACATTCAGTTACAAGGATGAGGACTTAACAATAGTATAATAGGGATTGATCTAATAAGTTCCATGTACATATTTGGTACCTCTTTGAGGAGTTTGTTGCTCTTGCTTCGTTAGATTAAGTATTTTAGGACTAAGTTAAAACGCTTATAATCATACATATTTTGGAAATTGCACATCCCTTTAGGTGAGCCTCATTATACATTTGGTTGTTTCAAGAGAAATATTTTAAATACTGTCTTTAATAGCAGCGACATATTTTTTTGATATCACAAGCCTTTATTCTGATTTATGAATCTAGCAAACATAAACATTATGAGGAACAGAACCATTTCTTATTATTTACAGTTTAACATCATGATAAGAAATAGCAGGCAACAATCCAATGGACTTGCTCATTTAGGATTATAATATAGGCTATTTTTATAGTTTTGTAATTAATATAAACATACAATTTTCTTGAAGACATTTGTTTCATTTTTAATATTATATACATTTTTAAGATGTGATTGTTTGATGGTGACCCCTAGATATATGTTTTTAAATACTATTATAACAGAATTATTTCTTATCTGAACAAACTATTTAGAGAATTGGCCAGTCTAGATTTTTTTTAAATTTGTTAGTGTATATATGAAACACCCTAATATAACACAAGTGATTGTAATAAAGTATTAGAGCATTTCAAAACCATTTTGCAGAAGTATTAAAATAATATATCACAATTATATGACAATGTAGTTTCCCATTTGATTACCAGTTTAGATAAAAGGATACTCTTATGTAAAAGCATTTGCTAAGATGTTCTTGAGGGTAGCTAAAAAGTATTCACTAGCAAAAATTTATAAGGTAAAAACCCACACAAATAAAAATAAATTAAAAGATACATTATCATTATTATTATTATTATTATTAGCACCGCGTCTTACTACCCATTCGGGTTATACGCACTTACGCTAATGTGTAATGGTAGGGTGATTGCGAGATGAAATGGAGGACCTACAGTTTAACGTGGAATCCGAACCACGGTGGAGGCCTGGCATTCCTCACATTCACAAGTTGTGATTAATACACATCTTGTCAGAGGTGAAGGAAGGGTTTGGCAATCAGATAAATCTGTGCCGGGACCAAGGATTGAACCCCGGAACCCTAGCACAGAAGTCTGACACCTCACCCCTAGACCACCAGGTCACCTAAAAAGATACAACAAATAGTAATAGTAAACTCACTTATTAAATAGATGATTATCAACTTTAAGTTTGGAGTAGGCTCGAAAATCATCAGGCAGCAACATAACAGGGATTGTGACATGGCTCAACTCATTAATCTGAAAAACATAAAAAAAAAAAACACTGTATTTACCTGTCAACACAATATTATCAACACACTCTATGCAACTAGAAAAATCACAAGTGTGTTCAAGAGCTCATGCACCTTAATGATATAAATGGAACTATATAAATATATGTAATAAACTATGGTAGCCACAAAACAAGAATCCAAATATAAAAACTTGTGTGTGCCCAAAGTTACATCAGAGCCCTTCCATATGAAAGTGAACCTATGTAATTTCTTAATTACTAAATACAGCTCAAATATGAATTTTGGTTTATTGAAATATTTTGGTGAAAAGAACCTACATTTTAATATGAGAAAATGTGGACCAGACCTACCATTAGGTTTACAAATATTAAATGTATATTTAAAAAATATAGGGATTTGACTCTCAATCATATTATCTTCATCAGACTGTTTTTTTTACTTCTTAAGCTCCATTTGTCTTAATGCATACCTTTACCATCATTTCTGCACAATAAAATCCCTTACTTTCCTGTGATTTACTAATATGACTATCATTTGATAAGCAATTTGGATTATTGGAATATTTGATCAAAGGCTTAAAATAATTAATGATGCAATCGTTTCCAAAAAACTCCTTTTAACGTTTTTTTTTAGTTTTCTAATTTTTTTAGCACCGTGTCTTCTTACCACCCGTTCGGGTTATACGCTTATGTAGTAATTGAATTGGGGAATACTAAAAGCTTCTAAGTGATTCATTTTGAGATTTTGAATTAATGGTGGGAAGTGATTCCTTAAAGGTAAATACAGCTATCTCTGCATTAACGTTTTCATTTAGAAGTCTCTCTACCATATAAATGAAGGTCTGTATAGTTCTAAAGCAAACTAAAACATTCTAAGTCACCGACTTGGAACCCTTTGTTTGCGTTGGCAATGCTGATAAAACAACACTTTGTCTTCAGCTGGTATTGTTTTATATGACAGGTGAGAGGTACAGTGTTTTGTTTGTAGTTATTTGATTTGTAATAAAGTAGTGAAATGGAAGAACCAGGGACAGGTAACGAAAAAAATAAAAATATTATTGAAAAGGAATGGAAAACAAACAAAGTGAAGAGGGCGAGAGTGAAAGGATTAGAATATGTGGACTAAGGACTAATGAATATATTTCTATGCTTTTTAATTGAATTTTCTTTTGAATGGTGCCTTATGTATAGTTTGATATGCCCATTTCTGATTATAGAAATTTAATAAGGAAATGGCCGAACATATTTTGAGAGACGAACACTCATTTTAAAGGTTAGGATTCGAGGATGTTAGCAAAACCTAAGATAGGTAAATAAATGTTTATTTTTGGCTAAAAATAACTCAATTCTTACTTTAGTGGTATGGTGCAACATTAAAATAACTAGCTAGCTAGATAGATAGATAGACAAACAGATATCTGGAAGAAGGGTGGCTTTAAAGTTCTCATCGTGGTGTGGAAGGTAAAAATATATGCTTTGCTTACAATTAAACACCAAAATCTCAAAATCTATGGAAATTTGATAGTCTTTGATGGGTAAATCTTTTACTATGAAGAGGAGTGAGACTTCATTCTAGCCCTAAAATTTGCAGCAAACACTGCAACAATTTAAAAATATATAATTTTATTGAATAGCAGTTACAAAGTAATGACATTTTTCCATTAAATTTGTAGACTAGACCTAGCTTACAAAATGTCCTAAATACTATTATAAACTCCAGGTGTAAAGGAAAGTGCAGAGTTCATCTTGGCAAGCAGGCTGATGAAATATTTGTGCGCCTTTGCAGTATGAACACCAAAAATGAGCATGATGTGTTTCTGCAGTCTTTGATCAGCAGTCATGATGTTAAGCAGCACAAACCAAGAAAGCAGGGTGAAGGTGCCAGAGTTGCACATGAAAAGTATTTTACGTACAGTGTCATGGTGGGTGAACACAAAGAGCAGGTTTGTCTTAAAGCCTTTAAGTCTCTTTATGGGATAAAGACTAGCCAAGTTATAAGGCTACGTATCCTACTGCTGGATGGCAAAAGCCCTATAGATCTATGCGGAAAAAAAGCAGGGACAAATGCAAGTCCTGCTACTACCAGACTATTGATAAGAGACCACATGGAAAGCTATCCTGTCAAGGAAAGTAAATACTCTGGAAAGGTAATCAAATATCTGGATTCCTGACTGAACATAAAAACAATTTACCAGATGTTTGTGGAAAAGAATCTGAATGTAAAATTTAGTTACAAGTTCATTGCTGGATTCTTCAAGGACAATTTTAACTTAAGATTTGGTCGGCTGCAGATAGATTGTTGTTGTAATTGTGAGGAGCGTTGAAACTAAGAAGTCCCCACTTGAGTGATGTGGCTAAAAGAAATGTTGCAGCAGAGCTGATGGTCCATCAACAAAGAGCAAAGAAGTTTTATACCAAGCTAAAAGCTGAAACTGATCGAGAAATAATGGAAGAAAAAAAAAAGTCCTTGCTATTTCATTTGACTATACACAGAATATTCCGCTGCCCCAGATACCGGTACAGGACACTTATTATTTGTGGCAACTTACAATTGATTTATTCAGTATACATGACATAAAGAAAAATTTGGCCCACATTTATCTCTACCATGAGGGAACTGCAAGAAAGAGACCCAATGAGGTGTGTTCCTTCGTACATGATTATCTTTATTCAGTTCCGCAGCAGCTTACCGAAGTTCATGTGTATTCTGACAACTCTGGAGGATAAAATATGAATCATGATTTGACTAGAATATTTCTTGCTCTAACAGACTCAGGATGATTCAGAAAGATTGAGCAGTACTATCCTACATGAGGATATTCTTTCCTGCAGGGTGACAGGGACGTTGCTATCGTTAAAAGAGCTTTAAAAAAACATGATAGGCTTTATAGTTTACACCAGCTGACAGAAATATTCATTACCTAAAGCTCATCAAGAAAATTTATCGTGAAAGAAGTGGAAACATCTGAAATCATAGATTTTAAAAACTGGTGGCAACAGTACAAAAAAAACTATTTCTGAAGAAACAAAAGGTAAACATGTTCCAAAAGAAATCAAAGTCAATTTCGGAATAAGTTCTTTTATGCACTTTACCTATGGTGGCAATATTAAAGGCAGTATTGTCACCAGAAACATTATTGATGGGTTAGTGTTCGACACATACAAACTGTCTCATCTCGCTGACCCGCAACCAGTTTTTCCAACACACCAAGATTATGGGTCGGGGAAAGTGCCTATTAAACCAAAAAAGTTAAGATACATCAGAGCACTTTTCCTATACATACCAGTAGAATTTACGGAGTTTTATGAATTGACATGGAATTGACTAAGAGACCTTGTTACAATTTTTTTGTGCAAATTATATTAAAAAGGTTTAAGACATATTTAAAATATGTCATTTTATTTGTTTTACTATCATTATTTAGACGAAGAACTTTTAGATTTTAAAAGAACCTGAAAACATTTAAAACATGTTTTTATAAAAGTGCATCTTTACAAAGGGTTTTGTTAGAAAGTGCGTGGTTTTAATTTTTGAATTTTAATATTAAAGATGTTTGAATAACCCTTAATGGTTTTAAAATGTAATTCTGTTTAAAATAAGTTTTATTAAAATGTGTATTTTTTATTACAAACTCCTAAAACCTTCCTAAAAGGTTCTAAGTCTGACATTTTAAATTAAAACATTGTTTTTATTAAAAAAAAGTCTGTTTGTAAAGAGTTTTGTTAGAAATTCATTGGTTTTAATTTTTAATACAAAGGTGAAAGGTGTTTGTGAACAACCCTTAATGCTTTAAAAGTCTAATTCTTCACAAAAGCATCTAGTATAGTGTTCAAAAGTGTTTTTTTTGTAATTTCAAACTCCTGAAAGCAAACTAAGTTGAGCACTTTAATTTTGGTGTTGTCCTTAGAAAAAATTGCAAGGATTTGTTTTGTAATTGTTATCCAAATATTATATATATTTTTTATATTTTTCCAATTGACCTTTTAAGCACCAAACATTTTTTTTTAGTTTTCCGAAAATTTGGGTAAGCTGACTTAGAAGCTTTTAGTATTCCCCAATTCAATTACGCTAATGGTTTAGTTATTAAGGTTGTATTTATAGGAACTGTACCCACATTTGCATAGAGGGAGAGTGGAAAACCAATTTGGAAAAAAAAAACCTCAGTACGCCCTACAGAGATTCAAACCTCAATCTCACCGTCATCTGCAGTCTAGTCTATTGCGAGAGTAGAGCATTAAACAAACCACGCAGCCATTGAAGCGGGTAATTTTACTGCAAATTTGTCCAATTGTATGTTTCTCAAACCAATACGAATTTGTGGCCTTTAACACAAAACTGCATCCTGAAGCATTCCAAGATTAGTGAAGCATACTGACTATGTTAAATAAATAGTTTGAGAGTGATCCTTGTGGCTAGCCTCGCCAGTACGAAAGGTAGTGCTAAGCCCTGGTATGACATGGCACAACCACGGGGTTCAACTCTGATTACAAAACACAATAAACTCAGGGCATCTAAATGATGCGCAACAATCACTCACTTCTTTCTATCAAATGATCCCATGCTCCAATATTCAAATATGGTCCAGACAATATCTTCTAAATAATTTCCGATCCCCCCTCCCCCTCCAAATATATTCCTCCTAAATGCACTTTATAATAATTAAAGATCTCCCACAAATTCAAACTTTTTATGAGGATTTGCACCTTAGGCCCAGTTCCTTTAATTAGTCTACTATTATACATACACACATTTAATCACATAAAATTTCTTCTAGTTTTCCCCAAAACCTTCTCCAACTTTAGTCTTTTCCCCTTGGAAAATTAGTTGTATATCCTGATTTTGGTATGAAAAACAGTATCTGGTGGTTACTAAAGTTACTAAAACCATTTCAATATGTTCATACATAAAGTCATGTTAACTACATCTGTAACTTTATATATATATTATTAATATCTATGAAATAACACAAATATAGTAAAATTTTTATTAATATTGGCTGCAAAGAAATTTGTTTGAATTTTCTAAACTGTTCTTCCAACCAAAATCAGGGTATAGGTCTCCTCATGCTATGACGTAGGCATTGTGAACTGTAATGATTTGAAATTATTGAATCATATCTCATGATAGCCTATAATCATACAATTGTTAAAATTGTGCAATAACATTGTGATGGTCGAATGACCTTCTGCTATGCTAAGCAAGTTACTATGATAAGGTTTACAGCAAGTCTTTAAAACAAAATCAATCAAGGCTAAGAAAATGTTTATGTTTAAGTATAATGGGCCTTTTTAGAATACACAAAGTTTTTTTTCATACAAAATTGATAATGTTTCACTATTTTATACATCTTATTTTATACATATTGATAAAAGCCTATTTATCAAAAGTGACAGCGGCAGAAAACATTTCTTTTCCTTACTAAAACAAGTAAACCAAAACAAAACCTTAAAATGTAATTTAACGTTCCATTTCTGTGCCAAACTAAAAGTTTTTATTTTGTCAACAAACAATATTCCATATGAAATAAAACAAGGAAAAGACATAAAAATTCAACTTACATTTTCTGACAGCTTAATTTGACATGGCAGACTTAAGAGTTTTTATTTCAACAGTCCAGAATTGCAATGTACAACAAAAATCATGTGCTGATTTTTGAAAGAGAATGATTTTTCTATTATCTGCTAGAAATGCTTTAAACATAGAGAAGCTCCTTTCCACTTCTACTGACACCACAGGAGCATACTTGAAATAAACTATGTCACTTTGTTCAAAATATCTTGAAATTTCACCAAGGGAAAAGTTTTTCCTTGATAGCACATCTGCAATTAAGCACAGCATTTCATATCCTTCATTTTTTTAGCACTTGCTCAATTTTCTTTTGCACAGCCTTTCCCACTTTTCCAATCATAATATTTAGGTCATTCACAACTTTCTTTATCAAATCTATTTGATACACTAATAGCACTGCTGACTTCTCCAAGGAAGTAATGGCGTTGGGCAGAAATCCAAAATTCGGCTATAGGTAGGAAAACTTACCTGCAATTTCAAGATCAGAAAGAAGTTCCTGCGCAACTTTAAGAGATCACTTCATTGCTTTCAAATGAGTCGATGATCTTTTTCACAACTTGGAAGTTCTCACAGTAATAGTTGCATGCTTCAATCCAAGTCCCCCATCTGGTTAAAATGGGAGCCGGTGGCAAAGGAACGTACGGGGCCTCTGACTTGAATGATGCCACTCGAGATGGTGCCTTCAGAAAAACTTTCTTCACGCACCCAATCAGCCGGTCAACTTCGATGAATTGCCCTCATATCTCTTCAGCAACTCTGTGACAGGCATGTGCTAGACATGTTAGGTGCGCCATTTTTGAGTACAGCGCTTTCAGAGCATTAGCAGCCTTTATCATGTAAGGTGCTGCATCAGTGACGAAGAGCAGGAGATTGTCGTGTTGCATGCCATCGGGCCATATTAAGCTCAAGGACCTATCAAAGAGTTAGCTTATTGTAAAAAAATTCACTTTTTCTAAATGTTCACAATTGATGAGAAAATGTTCACCAGGTCCATCCTCTTCCATTGTACCTACCACTACGTTAGCTACATATCGTCCTAAAGAGTCAGTTGTCTCATCCATAGACACCCATATTTTCTTTTCTGCATACTTTTTCTCGTATCTTCTTCATGGGGTTTTCATAGCAATGGCTGAGATAATTTTTTCTTAGTGTGGAGGAGTCTGGCAATGACTTCCCAGTGTGCTTTTCTAAAAAGCCAAGCAATCTCGGATTGTTAACTTTGCTCAAGGGAATATCAGCACAAATGAAGGCTTCGCACAGTTTTTCATAAAATGCAGAATGTTTTGAAGACTCACTGGTTTGGACAAGGAGCATTTGCTGTAGTTTTTTCTCATCCTGGGATCGCTGAAGACCTCATTTGTGTTTTTATCTCTTGACATGCTGTTGCACAGTAAATTTCTTTTCTGCGGCAACTCTCACGTCACAAATTTTGCAATATAGTATCTGTCCATCAGTAGAGAATACTTTTTCGCCATATTCAGAAACCAAAAGTTTTAATTTATGAGGCACTTTCTTTCACTTTAGGCATGTTGAATGTTGAAATTCACATAAACAACACGTGTAGCTTCCAAAAAATTTAGAGAGACAATAAGCCACCGTTATCTCCAAAACTTTTTCAGACTAGTTTAGACGAGTTCATTTACAGCTCCACTATGCTATAGGGGAGGTGGAAGAAGAGCTATCCAGCTATCACCGGCTTGAAGGAAGAGATGGGGGAGGAGTGGAAGTAGTCTAACCGCCGTCTTGGCACCATTGTTTGCTATGACGTGTGCATAGATGTTCTAATAATGAGTAAATGACTCATGAGTAAATGAGTAAATAACAAAAAAATGACTGAAAATGATCGAAAAACCTTTAAAAATGCGATATTCGCATAAAAACATGGAAAAATGCAAAAAAATGCCTAAACAAAGCTAAGTAAATCAGCGAAGTATCTTATGAAACACATTTATATATACTTGAACAATATTCCAGGTTTGCAAAAAAAAAAAATATATATTTATGCAAAATCATCAAAATCATAGCCCTAGTAATGATTGTCCTTGCTAGGCAGTAGACACTCTCACAAGCTCACTTGCAACAGGGGGGGCTCTATTTTTAGCATTTTATCATGTGATTGGCTCGTGGTCTTACAATGGGAAAATACCAAGAAATACCAAAGCACTTCGAATGTGTTTCTTAAGATGACCAATATTAAAAAATGTTAAATCTTACAAACTGTCCCAATTTACAGATATATATATATATAATTATAAATTGCTGTTACTTCGCTCATAAAGGCATTTATTGTGGAAGAATTCGTTTAGTGCTTTATATCGCTAGTATAAAACTCCTTGAAAATGCAACCAAACCATATGAAATGTGAACCATTAGAAAAAAAACAACCTATTTTGATGACTTTAAATTTTTATCTCTTTTATCGCTAAAACAAAAAAACAGTATCTCTACCTATGCCTATAAATATGTCTTTCCTTTCTGTAAATTTCTTTCGAATCAATTGTTCTTCAACTTTTCGCAGAGGGGATATAGGTAGTTGTTCATTTAAAGTAACCAATTCAGAAAACTCGGAATGTATCTATGGCTCATTTGAATGAACTTTGATTAGGTAGTAAATCCACTAAGGTAACAGTTTCAGAATTATGACCAGTTTTTCGATACAAATACAAAACACACCATCATCAAGAAGTTTCTTCTTTAGCAGTAGGTAATTCAGGGTTGCCACTAATTTTTAACATTGAAATTCTCTGACATTTCCAGGTTTTCCAGACAACAACTCAATATAGTGTGGCAGAAATGAGAAGGTAGCTTAGAATAGATGAACACACATTTGCATGGAAAGAGAATGCGTAAACCACCCCAAGTGTACCTAACCGGGATTCAAACCTCAATCTTTCTGTCATTACATGCAATCCAAGTAGTCTTTGCCCCAACTCCATAATTAATGATAACCACGTTTACTATAAATAAAAAAACTTTGGGGTCTGGGTCCATAATGAAAAAATAAATTTATTTTTTACTTATTTATTTGAAGATTTTTTTTAGTATGGATGCACTGCTTTTCACACATTTACACAAAATATTTTATTTCTAGTTGTAAATAGTGGGTGGTTAAGAGGCAACGCTTTGGACTTCAAAACAAATACTGTATGCATGTCATTTTAGAATTGAGAAACACTTAAATAAATCTGTATTTGAGCATGCGCTAAGGGTCACTAAACTGAAAAAGCAAATTTGCAACACTTATGATGTGTTAAATAAACAATTTTGCTATAAGGCCGTAACATAATAATTAATAAAAAACAATTTTTTTAAAAATCAAGTTACAAACGATAAAGAAAATCATGATAAAGCGCCATTTTGTCTCTATTTCAGAATTAAGAATACAAAATATCAAATACCCACATGTGTATTATGTGTCATAATGAAGGCTGTGCAGATGCTTTCTCACAACTAGAATGGCGACCACGACACATACGCTGATGTTTACACATGCACAGATGTTATCGAATTACGTAATTCCGCAATATAGCAATAGCCTTCAATGTAAAGTTCACAAATTATGATCGCAATTTTAATTAATTAATAAGAAGAAAAACATTATGTAAAAATAGGTTGCTAGCAAAATAGTTTAACACTTTCAAAAATTTGACTTTATGATATTTTAAAATTCCAGTCATTTTTTAGAAAATTTGAGGAATTTCCTGATTTTTCCAGGTCAAACCAAATTCCCTGACATTTCCCTGTTTTCCAGACGGGTGGCAGTCCTGACATTTCTTCTTTAGTAGTAAAATAAATGATTTTAAAAACTATTTAAAATTTGATTTTAAAGCTATGTATTAGGCCTAAATTGATAATAAAAATTAGTGATAGGCCCTATAGTGTCGTTTGATGAAACTTTTTCAAATATACCCATTTTTTGAATGGGTATTTATACTTAACCTACGCACCCAATGGACATCATTGGTTGTAAGTATATGTACCAATTACACCAATGTATAAGGGATGAGGAAGTGTACCCACATTTGTGTAGAGGGTGAGTGGAAGACCATTTAGGAAAACAAACAATACAACAAACCAGGGTTTGAATCCCGATCTACCCATCATCACCGGCAGTCTACAGTCTATTGCAAGAGTGACACCTTAGATCATTAGTCTCCAAACTGGACTGTGGTGTTAGGAGATGAGCTAAGAGGTGAGGAAGTGACAGGAGGGCACTGGAGAGGGGATATTAGACCCCTGCTAAGTGACTTTAAACCAGACACTGAGAAACTGGTATCATTTCATCAAGCCCATTCATCACATTAAGAATTTACTGAAGAGAGCAGTAGTTAGGCCTACTATATCTGGTGGTATTTAATATATTTACTAAATAATTATCAGACTTTCAAAAACTGGCATCATTGGATTATGTTTCATCAATTTTGTTTTAGTTTTTTTTTGTCACCACATCTTACTACTCCATCAGTTTGGAGCTTATGTACAAGTTACGACAATAAGTGTGGGATGAAGAAGGCTTAATTGGGATGAATAAGGCTTGAGATGAAGTGTACCCACATGTGTGGAAAGAGATTGAGAAACCATTTAGGATAAACCACACTCACTACACCCAACCTGCATCAAAACCCAATCTCACAGTCATCAGCATTCTAGTCTATGAGAGTAGCGCCTTTGACCATGCGGCCACCGAAGTGAGTTTTGCTTTAATTAATTAAACTTGAAAGTTGTTATTGTAATTTGAATAAATGTGTTATTAAATATTAATGTTTTAAAATTTTATTGTGTTAATATGTGGGATGTTCCACTATTCTGAATAATACATTTTAGGAGTAGGAAAAGGTTCCTTGGGTGATAGGCAGGGCAGGGAAGTCGGAAGCAATTTTGGGTGGAGTCAGTACATTTTTACAGACTCCTACTTCAAAATAAAAACTTATTATATTGT
>CABFWB010001464.1:70250-125078 GCA_902151455.1 Timema bartmani
AAAAAAAAAAAAAAAGAAGGCGAAATGTGGTTGTTGTACTATTATTGTGTGTTTGTAAAAGCAATAATTATTCTTTGGAATGTAGTTTGAGGTGTGCCAAGTGTTTGCGAATGAGACGCTTTTCAGACCATATAGCAAAATATGGTTGACAGATATCCATCCTGTGACTTAGGTGAATTTTTCTTCCTACTTTTCTAATTGATGCGCTGTCTTTTTTTCACTAACTTATGTAAAATATATAATAAAATAAGACTATTTTGTTTGGAAACAATAGTGTGACTCAGGCCTAATTACACAATGTTTTGTGTATCACCCCTGTACTTGGAATATGTTTATGGAACTTCAGGGATGATGACTTGAAAAAGTTTAGGAACCACTCATTGCCTAAGATCCACCGAAATGGATGAATAGCCTGTAATCTTGTTTTTTTAAATACTATGTAGGCCTACTAGAGTTACTTACCAACAACAGTGCATAGGCCTAGGCCTATGTGAAATATATTGTTATAAATCAGTAATGCATAACCCATTTGTAGACTTGCATGTTGTTAATTTAAAGCAATTGCCTCAATATTAATTTGGCCAACAAGAAATATAAATTGAAGAAATGTGTAAAGAAAGTTTAGACCCGGGATGGTGCACACCGAGGGCGAGACTCTTAATTATTTTCCTTGCCATATAATGATAAATTTTATATAGGCTATCTTAGCATCCATATACACAACATTTAAAGCAAGTTTCCAACTATAGCAAAATTAATACTGTAGTGTAAAATCATTCTATTGGCCTGTTATTTAAAAAAATAAAGAAAACTCACCTAATTTGAGTTTTCTACAAATACCAGATAGTCCAATGTTGATTTAATGTATTTATTGATAAACATTAACTGCTTAAATCTTGTAAGTAAACTTAGTGTTGTTTTATTATTTTGATTAAAAACAGTTTGTATATCTTTTAATCAAACTACATGAATTAGACTGTCACATTTCAATCAAAACTGGAAAAGCTATCTGAATTGCGGTGGAGATATTTGGTGCATGATATACTTTTGGCACACAATATTTATGTTTATAATCTAAACTAACCCAACCAAGCTTAGTCTAACATTTCATGTGTGAATAAATAAAAATTTCAATAACTACTATGAGAGAGAATTGAAGGATTAAGATAGCCTAAGAGAATAAGAATGTATATGACTGTGAATCGAAATAGTGTGAATATGATCTGTGAGTGTTTGTGAATTCCGAATTTTAGTGCTAAGTTATTATAGTAATTATTATTATTATGAGAATCCGGAGATTTAATGAAAAATATGTAGTTGATGCCAGAAAGGTTAGGTTTTATTCATTTGGGATAGCTTATAATAATGAAATGTTATGTTAACTATTGTGTATTAAAATACTTTTGGTGCCATATTGTGACATTCTTTTGAATATTTACATTCTGTACCCTATATTAACATTTTTCTGTGAATTAGGTGAGTTTTCTTCAAATTTTAAACAATGTAAAATTAGGGCCTATTTGAGTCTAGTACGGCTTAACCATCCCACATTTGGCTATTTTTCACTGAAATGGTACCATGTGTTTATATTTTATTCACTTACTATGAATACTAGGCCTCTAGTAGCTACAGTACAAAGAATCGAATGACACCAAGATTTATAATTTTTTTTACAATGTTATTAAATACTAAGGCCTATACCTATTTAAATAAAACTCAACACCACATATCCAAATCACTTTTAAAATGTGAATATTTAAACTAGTTGTGTTAGTTTAATGACATCATCAATATTATGTTTTACTTTGTATATAATGTGGTCGTTATGGAACTTGTAATCACCTACGAGTTAGATTGTTTGAAGTTAATTAATTGTAGTCGTCATAGACGGTTTTTATACTTATTATTGGGGTTTAGTGTAATGTGTCCAAATAGTTTTAGAATGGCAGAAAGATATCTGTCACTTGAGTGGAATTTTTGCTTCTTTTTTGGTTCAAATCGATTCTACGTTTTAATGTTTGGAATAATGTACGGTTGATATCAATCGTTTTGATATTTTAAGAACAAAATTGCTTAAAAAGGGACGATTAAGGCATACTAGACCCAATTATTTTACAATAATAATTTTGTTATTAGAAATTTGCTTTTAGTGTATAACTTATAGGTGATTAAAAGTATAAAATGTATCATTATATGACATGTAAAAAAATAAAGCGCCTCACCATCGTTGCGCGCTATTCCCCTTATCTATCAAGTATTTCAATGGTTTTGTTGTCTACACATTTAACAGGGCAAACCTCAAAATAACAGCTAAGCTTAACAAATATTTTTTCTTCACAGGATTCTTTTTAAAAGGTAATATGCGACTAAATATATAGTAAAAACAGGACAATAAAAGGCACTTAAAATATATAGAAAATAGAGGACATTTGAACACAATTATTGGTTTGTCACATTCCAATCAAGTCACTGTTTACAAGAAGTCTTTTTACTAGTTTTCGCCCAAATCTAAGTTATGCTTTATTACCTACCGTGTGATTAACACCCCACATGAATACGGAGAGGAGAGGTTCATTAGCACGAAACAATTTCACTTTCTGATGCTTTACACGAAAATGTTTCTTTTTTAGTTTACTCAGACCACCTTGAACTTGGCTTGTTACACTCATTGCGTTAGTCAAAAAATAGGACTAGACAATCTTATTTCAACAAAAACGTTCGTCCTACTGTAGAATCATTGTAGAAAGTTAAACTGTATTTTGAATAAAATAGTTTAAAATCCGTAGACCACGAAATAAAACTTCAATACCATTAATAAGGTGACATTGAGTTAAGATATAGTGCAAAACTCTATTGCAAAAATAACAATTGAAGACTTTTTGAAGTTATTTTCTTCACATCAAAGACCCCACAACCATCTTTTGAAATGATGTAACTAACGTATCGGTAGCTATATGCAACCATGACTTTTGCTCTATTGGTTGCTCGTTCGTACTAATTCAAATAGTATCATTCGCTCAGCAGCAGAAATAAAATTTTCGGGAGTCTTATTTAACAAAAATATAATATGCAGGAAGTATATTAAATGAAACAGGGTGAAAAGCTAAAACGGGAGTAAAATGTATAATGACTAAGTTGAAGGAGACAAGTAGGATGTTGAAAAGAAAAGCTTTTACATAAACGGTCGGGCCCACTGATAAATTTGATTGCTGTCCATTAAAGCCAAAAGAAAGGATTTGTAGAAGATGAAGAGAAAAGCTAAGAGAAGAGTACCAAGATGAACAAAAGAAAACTAAGTGGTTAATTGGTTAAACAACCTAAAGCCATTATTGATGATGATATCAACACCAGGTACTATGTTCCAAACTGCCCTTACTAATATTAGTATAAATATTTCTATTATGTTAATCTCAAATGCCAGTTTTTTAACCTTAAACTTAGTTCCCCTACACACAGTAGCCTATGAATACATAATATGAGCTAGCACATGACACAATTAGGGACTTCAAGTCCTGTTACCCGAATCCCAGTGTGTCCATTTTTTATGCTAATATTAAAAGTCTCCATCATAAACAACCGACGATACCCTCCCGTTCTCCCGTTCCTCATGTGCCAGGGGAATATTCTAAATGTCAAAGTAAAGTCTTATTGGAGATATTAGGCCGGGTTCCGGTGTGTAGTGGTCAAAACTACACGGAATTATTTAATTTTCTAGTTGAAATTAACCGGGCCTCCCGCCTCGAGCTCGTTGGCAAGCCCAAGTTTCTGACTTTAGGTTTATCTAAGACGTTGGGGTTCTTGACCGAGTTGTTTTCCAAGGGCATACAGGCAGATTTATCTGTTAAGGCGGTGACTGATCAGGTTTTAAATACGCTGTTACCTAGTAGAGTTAGGCATAAGTTATGTAGAGAGGTTGTGCATAGGTTCCAGTCCCCGCATGAATCATTTAGGAACTTTGTCTTGTCTATCACGGAGGCGGCTCGCGTGCTTAACACCGATCTTAAGGAGCATGAACTGGTAAACATTATTTTGGAAAACGTGTCTCCCCTGACCAGGCGCCATTTTGTTTCTCGAGTAAACCATCCTCCATATTTGATCTCTATGCCTTGGCTTCGCACGTAGAGGAAACTCTTCTCTCTGAAGACGAATACCTTAACGCGCAAGCGCCCGCGGTTGTCAGCCGCACGCAAACGAGTTCAAATCCCGGAGCAATTACTTCTGCGCCGCCTATCGGCGCTCCTCCCCTCGGTAGCCGTTCTGACTACGTCAGGGGTAGTAACCCTGTGGGTGCTAACCGGGGGTGCCGCGCGCCTCGTGGCTCGTCTAGTATTAGGTGTTTCCGCTGTAATAGGCTGGGGCACGTTCAGAGGGAGTGCAGGCAGGTAAACTATTAAGGCGCGCTCGCGACCGTGGGGCGGCCGCGTCTGTAAGTTTTAAGCCACGGGTTCTTAATCCCATGATTGATGTATCTATTGGTCCTGTGGGATGCTTAAGGTTATTTGATACCGGAGCCAGCCACTCCTTTGTTAGTAAGAAACTTCTTAGTGTTATTGAAGGTAAAGTTAACGTCATTTGTGAAGATATTGACCCGAAAACTTATGCTATTGCGAATGGGCAATGTTTAGTTGTGAACCGGAAGGTACGTCTACCCATTAAAATTGGCAGGTTTTCTTGGAAACGTTCTTTTTATGTAGTCCCAGCCCTCCCGTTTGACTTAATTTTGGGAAACTATTTTTTGTTTGAGACCAACGCTAAGTTAGATATGGGCAAACGGATAGTCTCCTTTAGTTTTGCGCCCAGGGAATTGGTCTCGTTTGCATCCGGGAAAACGCCGCCATGCCTGTTTTCTTTGGATAGGGAGAGTGAAGCCTTTCAAAAGGTGGTTAGCCGGTTTCCCGATGTAATCACAGATAAGTGGGGGAAATGTGACATTCTCCCTTATGATATTGTTGCTCTTGACAACATCCCCGTGCGGTCAGGGCCATACTCCTGTGCACCTCCTAAAATTGAGATTTTTAGGGATCTGATTTTTGACTTAGAGAAGAAAGGGGTCATCCGCCCATCCAAATCGCCTTACGCCAGCCCCGCCTTCATCATCGCGCGCAAGGGCAAGGGGCATCGCCTCATCGTTGACTACCGGAAGCTAAATAAAAAACTGGTTTTTGATCCGTATCCGATGCCGAGCATCGAGTCGGCGTTCCAACACCTGGGTAAAGCCAAATATTACAGTCTCATTGATCTGAACGCTAGCTTCCTCCAGTGCGCGCTCTCGGAGCCATCCAAGAAATTTACCGCTTTTATAACCCCGTGGCAGGTTTACGAATTTAACTGAGTACCCTTAGGCATTAGTTGCTGGGGGCAGGCGCTTAGAAGAGTGTTAGATCATATTCTCGCTGACCTGAAGTTTAAATTCGTCTTCAACTACCTCGACGATATTTGTATATATAGTAATTCCCTTCAGGATCACTTGCGTCACGTTGAAACCGTATTGCAACTCCTACGCTCGGCTGGGCTCACTGTCAACCCTGAAAAGGTCACATGGGCTAAGGAGTCTGTTCCGTATCTAGGGTATGTTATCTCCAGGGGTAATTTGCTCGTTGACCCTGAGCGCGTCAAGCCTATTCTGAACTTCCCTCCCCCGAAGAACTTAAAAGGGGCGTCTAGGTGTTTGGGGATGTGCGCATACTACGCCAGGTTTATCCCTTCGTTCTCAGAATTGGCTTACCCTCTTAACACCCTTAAGAAGAAAGGGGCTGCTTTTGTATGGGGTCAAGAACAGAACGACGCCTTTCTCGCTCTCAAACGACATTTGATCTCTCCGGCGGTATTACGCATGCCCGAATTCTCTCTCCCCTTTCTTTTACACGTTGACGCATCATCGGTTACCCTTGGCGCTGTCCTCTCGCAGCGAACCCCTGTAGGCTGTAGGCCAGTAGCGTTCGCTAGTAGGACCTTAAATGCGGCTGAAAAAAGGTATAGTACTTACGAAAAGGAATGCCTCGGATGCGTTTTCGTGGTAGAGAAGTTCTCTGACTACCTCGAACTGAGAAAGTCTGACCTATATACCGATAACATGGCACTGACCTGGCTATGGAACCACCCCAAGCAATTGGGTAAAGTGAGACATTGGATCTGGAGGCTTTCTAGGTTTGACTTCACCACCCACCATGTCGCTGGTAAGGAGAACGTGGTGGCGGATGCGCTGTCGCGGATGGCGGAGGATCTCAACCCTGTTGGAGACGAGCCGGAAGCAGGAACCTTAAGCGTGATTCACACCATCCCGGAATCCTTTATCTCTCTTGGTGCCCATCAGGCCGAGGATGAGTTTTGTAAACAGGTGGTAGGCTGGATTAGAAAAGGGGAAGGGGTTGGGGACTATCGCTTACGTAAGGGACTATTAGTGGCTGTCATTAGAGGGAGACCCAAGTACTACATTCCCGAAAAGCTCAGGCCCATTCTCCTGAAGTATTTTCACGACTCTGCCTTTGGTGGGCACTGTGGGGTGCTCAAGACTGAGCGGAAGGTCTCCAAGGAGTTTTACTGGCCTAACTTACCTAAGGACGTAAGGGGGTGGATTCGCAAGTGTGAGTCTTGTCAAAAGGCCAAACCCTCCCAGAACTCAAAAATAGGGTTTCATTCGGCTGATATCGCTATGCGACCCTGGGAGAAGGTTTTTATAGACTATGTTGGGCCCCTTACGCGTTCCTCCTAGGGCAACACGTCCATTTTGGTGGTTTTGGATGCCTTTTCTAAATTTGTGGTGTTAATCCCCCTTAGGGACATGAAGGCATCCACGACTGTAAACGCCCTGTCTAGGCGAGTTTGGGGTATGCTAGGGACCCCAAGGGTTGTGGTTAGCGACAATGGCCCCTGTTTCAGATCCAAAGCATTCCAATACATGTGCTTCTCTTGGGGAATTAAACACGTGACCACCAGCCCGTACTATCCCTACCCTAACCACGTCGAGCGTTTTAATCGGAACTTAAATGTGGCACTTACTATCTTCCACCATCAGGACCACTCCCATTGGGACAAGCATCTAGATTTTCTGAACGTTGCATTTAACTCCACATACCATGAGTCTGTCGGGGCCGCCCCGGCCTCAGTCTTCCTGAACAGAGATCTGAACCACCCCCTATTAGCTACGTGGGATGTTGACCCACTCCTATCTGAGGCCTATGACCGCCCCTTTGAGGAGAAGTGTGAACTCGCCTATAGACATTTGCAGAGGTCTCAGAGGAAAGTAGCCGCTACTTTCAATCGGGGACGTGTCCCCGTTCCGTTTAAAGTGGGAGATAAAGTAGTTTGTAAATGCTTCCCCCTGAGCTCGGCGGTGGACAAAACGTCGGCTAAGCTGCTGTACAAGTGGAGCGGGCCATGGCGCATCGACACGTTCTTAACGCCCGTCTCTGTGCTTGTGATGGATGTTGCTGACCCGTCAGTAGCCCGTCGCGCCCACGTTAGCCACCTTAAGGCAGTGGTGTAGTAAGTCCGCGCCCTATGAGGAGGGGCGTGAAAGGATACCTGTCAAGTGTCAAGTTGTGTATATAGTGTAAATTTTTTTGGGAATTATTATATGTTGTGCATCTTTATTATAATTAATATTAATTTAATTGATTGGAGGGCCAGGCCTGACCCAAATTTCTTAATGTATTAGGACTTTGATTATCAATGACTTGTGTTCGAATGTGTGATGCTTGTGACTTATAAGCAAACTATTGCGCGTGTGCACGCCCAATTAAAGAAGAGAGAACTATATGCAGTACATCTTCTCATAGAACACTCTCAATTCTGCCGTGTCTACTGGGAAGCATGATCTCGTGTGAATGTGTTCTAAGCACCATAATCAGACTGACCTAGACGGACTGCACTTACCAGCGGCCGTGTCAGCGCCTTGTGAACATTGGACTTGTGTTGTTGCTGTAATTGTGGATTTATTTTGTTCTCAGAGAGGTTCTCCCCTTTCCCTACTCCGCTCCTTCTGGTTAGAGTAACGGATGTCGGACTATGCCGGCTACTGAAGAGGGTTGCTGGCTGGACCAACAGTCGCGTGGAACGGGTGTCAGCGTCATTGGGTTTCAGAGTTGGAGAGAGCTGGAGTGTCGGTGCTGTGCATAAGGTGCTCCTGTTCTGGGGTCTATCAGAACGCTACTGCCAAGAAGACCTGTTACCTGACTGTGAGGGCAGCTTTCCAATGGCCACCTGCTGGGGTTCGGATGAACCATCCCCCCCCATACCAGCTACTGACGACAGGGAAGGTACCGCCCTATCATTACACCCACAGCTGAGGACGCCTTCTGAGCTCCCGTCAGGGGGGGAGGATGTAATGACTTACAAGTAATATCAAATGGGACAAACACTCACCAACCAAGCGGCCCGCTTTTGGAAGACCTACGCACGACTCACACCACTAACACCGACCTCCGCTCTCTAGAGTAATTCCCGTCCGATTGAGCGGCGCGCCCAAGTCAACTAACCGCAAGAGTCGAACACGTGTCCAGCCAGCCAGAAAGAAGAGTTCCGTGTCCGGCCGCGTGTAGCGTCTGGGCGCTTCGACTATGTACTCGAACCTACTGGCTCCTTCGATTGCTATGTTCTCCAACCTTCCAATTCCTTCGGTCCTTCCCCCCCTCTGAGAACTATCTGTTGTATATATACGGCTATGCCGGTAATTTAAATTTACTTACTACACCACGATCTTATGGATAAGAGGTGAGAACGGCGACTAGGTCTCGGGGATTGTTGTTATTCAAGTCATAAATAAATCCTGTTTCGGCGTCATGGGGGGACTGTATTCAAAATTACCCTTTTGGACTTTAAATACTTTAAACTCATTGTTAATTTGAAATTGCTATGCCATGCGCTTCCCGCGGCATGTAGAAAGGTCGTCGCCCTTCGTCACCCATCTAAGCTGGGATTCAAACCCAAACTTTATTGTTAGTTACAATTGTAAATACGTGTTTATTATTAAAGCGCACTGAGTGTGTCAGCGAGGCCCGGGTTCGAAACCCGTCTTATAAACTTCTCTTTCTTCTATTTAATGACAACTGTTTCAATCAAATTAATTGCTAAAGTAGTATGATGAAGCAAGACTTAGCTTACTCTTGCATTAGAGGGTTGTTGTGTTGATGTGACGCCAAGCAAATTACGAACGTTTCAAATATTAAACTGTACGCTATACTTGGTTGTCGTCACGTAGGATTATGCAGTTAGGCCTTATGCCTTGTTTTGGAAAGCAATGGACTAAGTATAAGTTAAGGAACCAAGGAGCTAAGGTCTATAAAGTTAGTTCGATGCCAGAGATCCTAGATTTTGTATTATGTTATTTGAATATTGAGCCCAACACGTTTAGTGTCGTTTTTTGTAACCATTCTGATGTTGATTTGAGATTAATTGTCTTGATGAATAATAGAGAGGTGCGCTTCACGCACGATGTGTGTATTCTCAAATATTGTAATATTGTTGTTTTCAATAATAAAATTCATTTTGTCCAATCAGGTGATTAATTTGCCTGATTTTCAGCCTTCCTCTCCCTATAGATATTGAAAGATATAAAAGGGGGGTAGCACTTGATATGTTTGAAGTAATACTTAACCGTGTATATACATATAATAGCATCATAGTTGGAGATTTTAACATAAATAGTACATACGGGAAGTATCTAAATCTGATAAAAAAAAAGCTATGGGTTTTGTCTGTGTAATAGACTTCCAACAAGAGTTGATAATAGATATGATAGTACAATTGACCATGTTATTACAAAGCCTCAATCATATAATAGAATGTGGATAAATAATATAAACTCTAGTCTGAGTGATCATAATATATTAATAATTGAACTGGAGTCAGACAAAATGAATATTAGAACAGGGAATAGAAACCTAAGACAAAACTTAAACGTTAAGATCAACTACAAAACCCTAACTAATATTCCCCTAGAAAAATTGAACTCACTAAATATTGACAGACTTGATGCAAATCAAACATATGGTAACCTTTTTAACATTTTGAGTCAATCCTTAAATTTTGCCAAGAGAGGGATAGATGATAGGGGCAAAGAAACCTACTGTAAACAGTCGTGTGTTAGTAGGTAACTCCAAGG
This sequence comes from Timema bartmani, assembly GCA_902151455.1. Lineage (NCBI taxonomy): Eukaryota > Metazoa > Arthropoda > Insecta > Phasmatodea > Timematidae > Timema > Timema bartmani. Next base: position 80,353 of record CABFWB010001464.1, read on the forward strand.
TCTAATTTTTCACTGGGATAGGCTCTATAAACTTGCCAAATTACTTCCTCTTAATGTAAATATAGGCTTATAGCTAATGATTATGTTATATGCAGAGATAGCGTAGCCTTCCTGAGAAGACAGCTACTCATGGAGCACTATGCCAGGCAATTTAATGATGCTACTGGTGACCCAAGGCAAATGTGGAGAGTTATTAACACTGCTCTGAATAAAACTAACTCCAAGTCTAATTCTAATGCAATAACTAAAATAATGTATGATAACCAAGAATATACCGACAACAAACAAATATGTAATATTTTCAATAATTATTTTATTGAGGTGGGGCATTCTTTAAGTATGAGGATACCAATAAAGCCTTTGGAAAAACTTATACTATTTGAGGGAAAAAAAATCTATGTTTTTACTATTCACAGAAGAAAGTGAGGTGGCGAAATTTATATCCGAATTTAAAAAACTCTGAGAAGCACCCATATGACCATTGTATTAATAATTTGCTAAAAAAAAATAAGAACCCTATAACAAAATGGATTACTCCGCCAGTGGCGCAGGAACGTTTTTATTTGGGGGGATAGAAATAATCATGTTATTTTACAGGGGATAACATTTTTGAGATTAAAAAAGTCCAGGGAAATGTAATACAGTTGTCCCTCGCACTACGCGAGTGATTAGTTATGATAAATAATCGCGTAACACGAAAACGTGTAAAGGGAATTGATTTTAACATGGGTGAGATAGGAATTACTCCAAAGGAAAAAAGTAAATAAAAACTTAAAACTTGTATATGAACGCAATTTTTACTAATTTATCTAGCTAGTACAATACAATAGTAGCTCACACCTTTTGTCAATCTTCAATCCCCCGAAATTTGTAAACAAATGCAATTTTTAATAAATTTATCTAATTAATACAATGCTACAGCTACATTTACTGTTAATCTTCAACCGAATGATAAATTAACTTGATCTGGCAAATCTGGATTAATACTTTCTTGCTCTCTTGAAGGCCTTGGTTTGGTAGGCTCTTGCTCTCTGGAAAGTCCTGGGACGGTAGGCTCCTGCTATCCCGAAGCCTCTGAAACGATAAGCTCTTGCTATCTTAAAGGCCTTGGGATGGTAGGCTCTTTCTCTCTGGAAGGCCCTGGGACGGTAGGCTCCTGCTCTCCCGAAGGCTCTGAGACGGTAAGCTCTTGCTCTCTTGATGGCTCTTGGACGGTAGGCTCTTGGGCTATTGAAGGTCCTGGGATGGTAGGTTCTTGCTCTCTTGAAGACACTGGGATGGTAGGCTCTTGCTCCCTGGAAGGCCCTGGGACGGTAATATTCTTGGAACACATTTTGAACCACATCTTGAAGGCACTTGCCTGAGAGCTCTTGCTGTCGTGAAGGCCCTGGGTTGTTAAACTGAAGATTTTCAACTTTTTTGATGGAATGTTCAAGACTCAGCTAACGGGCAGCATTCTTCCTCTCTTTATAGAGTGCTTTGTAGTAAACTGTACTTAATATTAATTACATAATGACATAAAGATCAAGTACAAGGCAAACAACAATTTATTAAATAGATAATATGTTACATTTACAAAATGATTCCCATGAAGGGTGTCGTGGTGCTTTTTCTGTCGATACAACATAACAATAAAGGTAATCAATGTAGTCTAGTAAATACGTTTTGAAGAGTAATATATCAGGCTGGTTACAAATTGCCTTATTTAGTTGTCACCTTTTCAAAGAGCTTTATGTGATTAAGCTCGCATCAATCTCTTTAGCAATGTTAGTTAGTCTACCTGAATTAATACAACTCTATAACATGAGGATCAAGATTACTTGCAGTTTCAAAGGTTTTAATCTTGCAACCATGGCTCAGCTAGTTTAATTCAATGCTATAAAAGGGAAGGTAGAAAATAGATAGTCACTAAATGTTTAATGATGGCCTCATTGATACATATGATAACTCATATAGCTCTAGGTGTCCTACATAAATACATATTACGGGAACTAGGTGACTATAGTCAACATATCACTAGCCCCTATACTTTGGTTAACAAACTGCGTAAACGACAAGACCAATATACGGGGTTGCATATAATATCCCCTACACTAGGGACGAATATGTCCTAATTAGGACATCGCAGTCATAATCATAGATCCCTTAAATAATTGCCCTCACAATCAAATGTTGAAATAAAGGTATACATTGGATCACAAAGCGTAGTTACCAAGGATCTTAAGGGACCCGTCTAAGGGGTAATAAATACAGACTTGTAAAGAAGTAAAGAGATCTAGCATGGACATGACAAGTAAAAAGGGTTAAATATAGAACCAAAAATAACAAAGAGAATACTAGGCCATTACGTGAGGCTAAAGCCCTTATTAGCCCATGAACTACTAATTACAACTCCCAATTAGCTGTGTTGACGTCTCCCCAGTAAAAGGAGGCAGAAAGTCGCCTCATTACAAAACAACTACTTTATAGCTGCTAGGCGTGGTATACAACTGCCAGATCAACAAGAAGTCGCTAAGCGACCATTAAATAATGGCTAAGCCATCAGAGTGGTTTGTAATATAAGTAAACAGTGTCTACACATAATACAATTTAACTGTCTAGCCAAAATTATCTTTAGCTGGCCCTTGACACGGCTGGAGGCCAAGCAGTGAAATTGAACCAACGAAATATACACAACCATATCAAACAAGATTTGTTCAGAAGGAACTAATTGCTCAGCAATCTATCAAGAGGCACACCGGGTCATATAAACTAACTAACACCAATTACCATTTAAACCTATTATACGTATGTGGGTGAGTTGTTAAGCTATCCACACTTACATACCAAGAAGTAGTCAATTTCATGACTAGTGTAAACAAATCTAAGTCAGTGTAATGACTGACTGCTATAAACCAATAATCCCGGCAGGGATTCCAATCCTAAACTTCTAATAAATGGACCGTCTGCCCCAAATAGAGTAGACAGGCAGCGTAGATACTCAAAATAGATATCCTCGGATGCTATCTGGTGCTGACCCATGTCGCGGCTCCGTTCGATGCCATAGCGCCTTGTCTAGGTACTTCTTGCTGCAAGTCAACTACACGTAGAAAAGACCAAGTTATTAATCTGTTCAGTAGAAAATTGAATAACGTTCTGTGACTATTTTAGATGATACATTATATTAAATAGGGTTCCCGATTGACACCAGACTAGGAAAGGAAAGAAGGTGGGGTCGACCAATCACGTCTCAGAGTTACAGCTCCCGGAGGGGTGGATGCCAGAAACGGGTATAGGCGTATGTGTGAAGAATAGACGATGAGAGTGTAACCCAACCTTTATCATCACTCATAAATAATGGTCAGGGATGGTAACAAGAGAGTTATTTTATTCAGGTAATAAACAAATACAGCTCAATGAGAGAGTAATACAGCATAAAGCGTTAGGCGCTCAAAATACATATAGTAACTATTAGAAATGAACATTTATATAATTGGCAAAAACAGATTTTATGAACCATAGAATGCCGCCAATGCCCAAACGGCATTATACAATGTGATAAAAACAGATAACCAACATCTGATATTTGTGGGACACCTTCTCAAGCCCATAGATGGCGACTCAAAATACGTAGTATAATCTATAATTAAATTGACCTTCCTTCAAAATTTCTATCAGCCTCGTCATATTATGTTACCCTTATCGGCGATCCCCAATCAGCCCAAACAATAACAATGTGGTCACATTTAGCAAACATCCTCCCAATTAAATCGGACACATTGAAATAATCTGCAAAAGTTCTAATTTTGGGACTTACGCCTCCAAACGGATGTACAAACATTTAATATTTAAGACAAAACTACAGTATAAACTCGCCGACTCGCGGCGCTGTATTTGACTAACATACAATACACTTTCAACATATCTAATAATAATAAATAATCTTCAAATTAATAACAAATGACTATAATCCCTCTAAAAATTAAAATAGGCAGAGCTGTAGAACGACGCTATCTACTTAGTGACCGTCCCAAAAATGGTGGTACCCAAAAATATAAAACCCATCCGTTAGGCGGATAAGCAAAGATTTCAAATTAAAATACAGGCAGACAAACGGTTTGAACTAACAGCCAAAATATATTAAATATTTTCATGGCTTTAAGAGAAAATTTACTAAGTTAATTCCGTGTTAAAAAATCAACAAAATTAAATATCGCAAGTCCAGAACGATAATTTTGAATAGGATAACATTTTAAGCCCAAGGGGAATTTAGAATCTTCTAAAGTTAACTAGCCTTCGACAACGTCACTCACCTTGAAATCAGTGTGTAATGTGGGTCTACATCACAGATCCCTACCATTATATATCCTAAGAATATGCCATGTGCTCTCAAGGCATGGGAACAAAAGGAGGGAGAGAGGTGTAAGGGGTAGCATGCTTCTAGAATATGCTCTAAAGTTCCACGCACCTTCAAACGTGGGTGGAAGAACAGTTCTATGAGTTTTCAGAACACGGCCGATGGAGCGCATTGAGCTCGCGCATTTCGTTCTTTCTACTTTGGGCGTGACTCAGCTCTCATGACAGGGTGTGAACCTCGGGCCTAGAATTAGTCCAATATTAGACAGTGCCGCGATGTGTTTAAGAGTCATGATCTTGCCAAGACGGGTCGACTGGGGCCAGGATGGTGAGTCAAACAACCTCTTAGCGTTCACATGTTATAACAAAGTTACAAGAGAAGCGTAACAAGAAATAGTTTGTTTGAATATTTTTCTGCGAGCTACCACTCCAGTATAGATAAATGTGGCCCATTAGAGACGATCCCACAACACAACCATTGCATCAGGGATGCCATGGTAAGTCTAATCTAAACCATTGTTCTGGTCGAGTCATTATTTACTTGAAGCGAGGTGAAACACTTAACTGTGTCAGCTTATTTCCATTAGTTCGGCACAGTATCAAACCAAATAACTCAATCTCTCTGGCAACTTTGGCACTTATATCCATGTTAGGATCATTCTCTTCAATAAATCTAATTGTACTGTCAATGTGTTTAAAAATTCAGCCATTTAATTTATTGAAGTTGTTTGATAATCTCAACAACATAGGGTTCTTCCTCTTCATCCTTTATGCCGCTCTCCATTTTTAGAAGATCTTCATTGGTGAGTTACAGTGAGTGGGATTAGAGCAATTCATCGACATTTGCCTGGTCCTCAAATCCAACATCTTACAATGTCAACGATGTCATGTTTTGAATTGGAAAGTTCGTGTTCAAGATGAAAATCATGAAAATCAGAAACTTCAGGCCAAATATTTTTCCAAACTCCCTTCATACAAAATTGTTTAACTTCTGCCCATGCATCTCCAATGCTGTCAATATCACCACCCCCTAACACCAAACTGTACAGTAAATATCTTTGTCCTCACTGGAATGTGCGCGCACAAAGTCACGTCACCCCCGCACAGGGTGACTGCGAAATTACGGCCGACCATTCATTATTTTTATTATTTCTTAATCGCATTATGGCGAAAACGCGGAAAGTGAGATCGAATATGACGACGGATACTTGTATTTAATGGTCTCATTGTGCATTTTTCTCATTTATTTTAGTCATGCCAAACATTAGAATTAATATACACAAAACAAATTAATAAGAATTATATCTGATGTGGCTTAGCTAAAAATCATGACACACCGAAAATTGAAGTAGGTTTCCATACACCTTTGCCCTATATTCGTTACTAGCTATAGTTATTTGCAAAGCCAAGCAAATAAAATCAAAGCCAAGCCAATAAAAACAAAGTCAAGCCAATTAAATGAAAGCCAAGCCATTAAAAGCAAAGCCAAGTCAATAAAAGCAAAGCCAAGACAATAAAAGCAAAGCTAAGCCAATAAAAGTAAGGTCAAGTGAATAAAAGCAAAACAAGGCCAATAAAATAAAAGCCAAGCAAATAAAAGCAAAGCTAAGCCAATAAAAACAAAGCCAAGACAATAAAAACAAAGCCAAGACAATAAAGTCAAGGCCAAGCCAATAAAAGAAAAGCCAAACAAATAAAAGCAAAACCAAACAAATAAAAGCAAAACCAAACAAATAAAAGCAAAGCCAATCGAATAATAACAAAGCCAAGCTAATAAAAGCAAAGCCAAGCCAATAAAAGCAAAGCCAAGCCTATAAAAGCAAACCCAACTGTGTGTGCTCCATGCACATTTTATTTTTGTTATGTTACCTTAGTGTGAACTTTGTATTTTGCCTCAACAAGATCTTTACATTATCTAAAAGTTTAACTATATTATTTTGGGGTTCTAAAAATGATACTTTTTACCCCGTCAATTTTAAGGGGGGTAAAACTTACTCCCATACACCCCTCCTTCCCCCCGTTCTTGCGCCTTGTACTCTGCTGATAAATAAGTCATTTGAAGAGGGAACAGTTCCGGATATCTTTAAAATTGCTAAAGTCATATTTCGATAATTAAGGTTAGTGGTACCAAAGCGGATACCTCTAGTTATAGGCCAATATCTATTTTATCAGCTGTTAACAAAATTCTGGAGAAAGTCTTAAAAAAAATACTTGTAAACTACTTGGAACACATTCACTTCTCCAGGACAGTATGACTTTAGGGATAAATCAAGCACACTAATTGCATGCATGGACCTAGTTGACCAAATTCAAACTGTTCTGGACAGTAACTTAAGGTCAGCTGGACTATTCATAGAATTGAAAAAAGCGTTTGACTGTGTAGATCATGCAATCCTAACTTACAAACCAACTAAAATTGGTATACATAGAGTAGTATTGGACTGGTTTAAGAGTTATCTATCCAATAGGTCTCAGTTTGTCCTAATAAATAACTCTACGAGTACAGAGGAACAAATCAGGCGTGGAGTTCCTCAAGGATCAGTTCTGGGCCCTATTTTATTCCTAATTTACGTAAATGATATAGCCAAGGTAGACTTCAAAGGCTATCTTCAATTATATGCTGATGACACATGTTTTGTGTATGTTGAAAAATCACTTCTAAACATTAAACAAAATATGGAATCTAACCTAGTACTACTTAATGACTGGCTTAAAATGAATATACTAACACTTAACCTAAATAAAAGCAATTTTGTGGTTTTTAATAGGCCTAATAGTAATCATGACACCGTTGTTTAAATAGACTTCCAAGATAAAGAATTAAAACGAGTAAAGGAGGTAAAATACTTAGGTTTGTTGATAGACTCCTCACTTAGCTGGAAACCACATATACAGTTCATAATAAATAAAATAGCTCTTGTAGTAGGGATACTTAAAAGATTGTCCTATAATTTTCCCCCTAATGTACTTAGACCAATTTACTTCCCTCTAATCCCTCCCATATCAGCTACCTTAATGTTATTTGGGGCTGTGCCTATCTCAATCATCTTATGCCACTTATAGTTCTACAGAATAGAGCAATCAAAAACGTATACAGACTCCCCTACCTTACACCTACTAATGATGTATATATATTATCACTAACATTCTGCCCTTAAGGAAACAAATAATATATGACTCTGCAATAACATTTCTCAAAATAGGTAGTGGTACAACCTTAAGCTCAATCAAAATGGATAAAAACCATACACATGGTCACTTAACCAGAGGGCATAACAACCTCTGCATTGCTCATTATAATACAGTAAATTATGGACTAAACTCCATTCGTGATAAGCGCACACGATATATCAATAAAATTCATAATGGCGTTAAAACATTGGGATTACATAAGCTAAAAAGAGAGCTCAAATCATGAATAAGGATAGCTTCCTTGGAGTCTTTAATATAAATTGTTACTTGATAATGCTTGCTCTATAACTCTCCCACCCAAAATCTTACTATGGATAGGTGTTGCACATAGTTTGAGTTGATTGCTATTGTCCACAACGGTCTTTTTTTTCCTACCACCTAATGTGTAAATTATGCATTTTTTAACTAGGCCTTTTTTTAGTTATTGGTTTGGTCATACATAATATTCTCTCTCCCTCAATATTTTGTTTGTATATTTGACCTTAGATAATTTGATTATTATGCAGCTGCAACATCCAATAAGGTTAAATTACGAATATGTACTCACCTACATTATGGTTGTTATGAATCAATCCATGAATTTATTTTACATCTGCATCATCTTTCCTCTCCCCCTACCCCCACCCTATTTTTAACTATATGTAAGTATTTTGTACTTGTCTTTTTTTATGGTTAACTGAAACGTTTTTTTTTTGTAACTTTAATGTAACGAGCTAACTGCTCATTTTAAAGACAAACAAACAAATGGAGTGGAGACATGAGAATACGGAATGGGTGTGACTTGTCACTGAGAGAAGGCTCATAATTACCCTGGTGGAAGAGCACACGAGTAAACCATAGAAAATCAATGAACACCAGAGCCAGAGATAGTTCTGTGGTTCTTTGAAGTCCAAAGAGAACCAAGGAAATCCAGACCATTACTGAAGTGTAGGGTAGTAGGGTTTAGTCAGGTTCTTCTTAGGATGGGCCAAACCAGTGCGAACTAGACTTTGTCCAGAACGCCCTGGCTCTGTTGTTTGTTCTGTTTCTTTTTGGGATAGACCAAACTAATGCGAACCAGACTTTATCTGGGACACTCCGGGTCTGTGGCTTGGTCTGGTTCTTTCTGGGATAGGCCAAATCATTGCGAACCAGACTTTATCTCCGCTCTTTAGTAAGATACCATCCTTTCAAAAAACGTTTATCAGTAGTTTTGACTACTTTAAATGGTTGCAAATCTTATTATATCTACATTATTCGTTATTATATTTTGTATTATGACAGGTATATACTTTTTGTCAATGAACTTAGACAACCACTGCGCCCTGTTCACTTCCACGGCCATTCTATCCCCAGAGAGGGCAGTGGTAAGCTGCTAAAGTAGTCAACGTTGCCATTATTCTTGCCAGAACGTAAAAGAGTATGCCCCCAGGGCTAGTGACTATCTCAGTATCCTCAGCGATAACACTGATGGAGTGGAGAGATTTGGTAGAAAAATACCTAACAAGGACAGATGATCTGTAAACAAGGTAAAATGTCTACCATATATATATATTGATGATATTTTGACAATTCTAACATAATTGCTAACGCTTCCCGGTCCATTTGAACATAGCTCCTTTCTGATGTGGAAAGGGTACTGATATTACTGGTGCCTCAGTGCCATCTTCATTTTTATGAGCCGATACCGCCCCCACTCAATATGATGACGCATCAGATGAAACAATCAATTGTTGGTTGGTGTCTTATTGGGCTAGTACCTTGTCACTTTTCAGTAGATCTTTCACTGCCTTGAGAACGTCCTCGTGTTTTGTTATCCACTGTCATTGGGCCTGTTAGTCCAGCAACGGATGGAGTGATTTCAAGATAATCACCTTGTTTGGCATGAACCATTCGTAGAAGGTAATGAGCCCTAGCAATGCTTGAAGTTCCCCTTTGTTTGAGGAGACGGGGATCCACGTATTGCTTCAACATTTGTTTTTATAGGATGTATTTCTGTGCATTGAAAAGCACTGTAACACTTGGTGTAGGCATTCATCATGCTTATTTTTAAGTTTGCCTGCAATAAGTATATCATACCAAAAAATATTACCCCTGGAATACCTGCCAGTAGACCCTCCATTAATCGTTGAAAGATTCCTGGATTGGCGTTGATTCCAAAGGGCAGCCAGTGAACCTTGTAAAGGCCATGATGTGTGTGTTTATTGTTAGAATATCTGCTGATATGGAATCAAACTTCACTTTTGTATATTCTTGGTCTCGGTCTAGTTTGATGAAGATTGGTCCCTGAGATGGACTCACAAATGCTTCCTTGATAGCTGGCATGGATACTTATCCAGATGAAGCGCGGTTGCCTTGTAGTTTCCACAGAGTCTTAGGATTCCAGCTATCTTATGACAACCACTGGGGTTGCCCATTTAGAAAAGGCGACTGACTTCAGAAAGTGTAGTTTCTCCAATTTCTTCAACCCATCATCTAATTCTTTGTGCAGTTTGAACTGTTCAGGGTGACTTTTCAGACATTTTAGGGCCCCCGATCTGTCTAGGTCAAAGCTTCTTCTGGTCCTCTGTAATTTCCGAACCCTTCTTCAACCCGCTTAGGGTAGATTTTCTCCAAACTTGCATTGCTGAAGGATTATTGAAGTGAGCAGATTCAGGTTACTTCCAACCCCAACTGGGAAAACCATTTCCGACCAAGCAATCTGGGTCCATGGCCTTCTACTACCCCCAACGGCAGAGTTGCTATTTTACACTGGAAACAAAATTTAACTTCTTGGGAGAATTTTACATGGAGTATCCCATTGGAAGCCCACATTTTAAGATTCATTGGGCACTGCTGACTCATTATGGTGATTATTGCACCATTGTCCACTTCAAATGCGTGGGGAGTCATTTACACTACTACGACTATATTTATCGGTGGCTTGGAGAGTATTGATAGCATCTCCACCATTAAAACTTAATTATCCAGCAATTCCAGTTTAGTATTGGATGTGAATAACTCCAGCGTGATCAGATCTAGTCTTGATTTTTGGTCAGGCCTATTTTATGTGTGTGTTGGTGATGACTCCGTATGTTGAGTTAACCTTTTTCCCATTCTGTTCCTAAGATTTCGTACACCCCCTTTCATTCATGCTTGGTACAAGTGCCCTTTTCGACCATATAACCTGCAAAAGGGTGAAGCTATCTCCAACTTGCACTCCCTTGTGTAATGGGGCTCACCGCATCTGTAACAGGACGTGGATCACACCTCGTGCTCCTCCGGCGTGTTAGTGAGTCTGTTTGTATGCACTAATAATGGTTTCCTTATGAGGCCTACATAGTGATACCCCTGATAACAGCTATTGCGGGGCGTTCCCTACTTGTTTCTTGGTTCATACCCCTGATGTCGGCTTTGATTGCTTACTTTGTTAACACACATATTGTCTCTTACTCCTTCTAGGGTCATAATGTTTAGTTTCGATGCTTCTGCCATACAAAAATGTGTATTGCCTCACCCAGAGCTATATTATCTTCCCGCGCTACTAACGATTGCTTAACCGCTTTGTCTCTCACTACGCAAAAAACTGGTACAATAGCATCGTTTCTTAAATTTGCCCAAAACTTCACCCGGATGTGAGGTGGCGTAGGCCAGCTACATATGCCGCTATTGTGTGCGCCCGTGAAATTGAAAGTACGAGACCATCTTTCTAGATTTCTGCTTAAAATATTTCTCTATTGTTTTCAGAAGTTCCTTAAACTCTACCTCGTCCACTTTTCTTGGTGTTCTGCCAAATCATATGTTGCTGTGCCGCACGTTGTCAATAATTTGGCACGTTTCACAATATTATCTGTAACGCCGTTCACCACGAAAAATAACCTCAATTGTTTTCGTAACTAGGCCATGCCACAGGGTTGTTTACTTGAATTCCAGTTATTGCGCCATATTTACACGCACAGATAAATTCCACCTGTGTCGCCACTTTTAAATACTTGTTAAGACCACACTACACGCTGTTATGCAAAGCATTTTACCTGATAGAATTGTGCACTTTGTAGTTACACGTTTGTAACTACCATGTTAGAGCTTGCTGAGAACGAGAGTACCGGTCAGTGCTGATTAAACAATATACATTATTTGTTGCCAACCTAACCTAAATGTCTTAACCATACATAACAAAAAGTAAATTTTGTCTCTATGTTGCTCAATTACGTCCAAGCCACTGTACTGATTGTGCTAAAATTTCGCATGGAAATAACTTGAACGTCTGGTGAACATATAGACTACATTTATTTCTATTAAAATTCAATAAAATTTAAAGTTTTTCGAATATTCTGTCTTGAGCCTCACGACCAAAGGTGTGTTTTCCTATAAATGTGGAATATTTTGTATATCTTATTTAATTGCCAAATTAACTGCAAATCCAAAGAGTAATTATATAATATAGTTCAATCTTAAATTTCAAGTGAAATTATATTTTGTGTTAGACCTTTCATATTCACATTAGTAGGCAAATTGTTTCTTTTGTGCCGTGTCATCGCAAGGTGACAGCTGAGATTCACGGCCCTCATCACGGGAGTGCTTTGTATCCTTATTCACTTTACGGGCGTAGAGTCAGTGGATAATCCCTCCTGACGGGAACTCGTATTTGTGGTCTTAAAAGTAACGGGTGGTTTGAGCTTAGTACTGTATCGAAGTGTGTGTATGTGACCTGGGTAAGCTTGGACTAATAGGTCAGAAACCCAATTGGACTATAATGTAAAAAATAGTTTGTTAAATAAAGGCTATTTTTCTTGTATTCTAATTTGTTATTCAGTGAATTACCTTTAATAATTTATTTCATTTTCGGGGGTTGTGAGTCGAGACAAGGGGATCGTCAGTTTCTCCTGTGATAGGACTTCAGACGTTGTTTTTAGTCAAGATAAAATACACTGGTCTCCCGTTGACGTTACGAACTAAGAGAAGTTGTCCAGAAGTGTTTCGTGCCGCTAGCTTAATCATATCCGGGATATTACCGTGTCAAATCTTTGGTTATTCAACAACAGGGGGAACTGATTCTCCGTTCTAAATCTGGAGGCACTAGGCACGTTATTGATTATACACTATGAACGAACTATAATATACTAAAAAAGCATGTTAGTGTACTGAACATTTACGTTATCCCGTTAATACCGCCCATTTCACCTAAATATATACATGGAGGCCAGTAAGAATTGTTTTATCCAAAACCTGACAGCGGTCTTAATTATTCTGGCCATAGGGATATCTTTGATGCGTATTATAAAATAACATCCTCAGTACGCCCGGCTAGGCTTCGAACGCCGACCTTCCCATCACCAACAAACCAAACCAACCTGATCATATTGACAAATAGACTAAGTGAGATGAAAGTTATACTCCTGTTTGACAGCAGTGCCTATGCCAACGCAATTTCAATCTGTGTGGTAAGGGGTGTTTGTTGGGTTTAAGAATGAGATATAACTTTAGTCAGATAAAATGACCACTGCGATCTTACTTGCTAGGTTATCTCAACTGGGATATGTGCACAAAAATGCGTCTGATTCACCACTGCGAATACAGACCAAACAAATTTAAATTTTAGGATCAAATTTTAATTTAAATATCGAATCAGATATTTATTATTAACACAAAGGTTTGACTTCTAGACTAAAACTCAAACCTTCGCGGAACTATTACTCTCGTCAATTTTAAAGAATTCGACAAAATTTCTCCATTTTTAATATTTAATATTAAAATAGAAAATAAAGCATTGCTACGTTAGATACATCTAGAAAAATAACCTGTAAAAGAAACATTATCAAATTAAAGAATTTAAACAATTACTAGTAATCACACGAGCAATAAAAATTAATATTTAAACAAAAATTTAAAGCCAGAAAAGCAACAAAGAAAAAGGGGGGCTACCCGAATATTTCATGAAATTACAAAGATACTAGTGCGCAAGCGGCAATAGGAAACATTAAGTGCTCCATACCAGAATTTACTTTCAAAAATTAAACCCTTAGCAAAAATTTACAGATGCCTACACTGACCGATATCAACCACATAATAAACCTAAGTGTTCAAGATAATCAAACCCATAGTTGTAATATAAAGTTTATATAATCAATAAAATATATATTTATAGCCATCCTGGCTAGATAATGTTCTAGTCCTGAATAGGACTTCTCATGGAAGTGTCGTATGTAATAGTCAACCATATTTTCTGAGTTCCCTCGTCATATAGGTCTAGTTGATGGGTAAGGAGGTGGAAGTTCCTTATTATTTTTATTATTATTAGTAGTAGTATAACGTCACACGCCAAGCAGATGGTGGATAGGCTACGTCTCATTAGTCACTTCCGCCAATCTCTCAGTTTCTAAAAGATCCACTTGATTTGTTCCCAAGACACGTACACCAGACACATGGTGAGCGGCTGCAGACTCTAGCTACGTACGTTTGGTCACGTATACCAGGCAGGTGGTTAGTTTCAGTTCAAGAATATGAATGGTACTCTTGTAGCTCAGCCAGGCCAATCAGAGCATTTCTGGACTCCTCTATTGAACATGTTGTTGCTGTATCACCCAAGCTTGTTAGGTCTTCTCTTCTTTTTAGGATTTGGTGCGAACAAGTTGTGCTAAGCCATAGGATACAATGTGTGAGTACAGCACATGTATTAGATTTAGTAAGATTGTGATATTTAATAATGCCGGATGTCTATGAGTATAAGCTTATTTGGGTGGTAGTTAATATAATACTGGATAGTTTTGATAGTATTTATATTGCAGGATGTCTATGTGTATAGGCTTATTTGGGGCGGGTAGTAACATTGTGATATTGGCAGTATAAGCCAATTTTACAGTATGGACAGTTTTATAAATCTATATTCAACAGTGAAAACATCCTTTAAAGGAAATTAAAAAATGTAAAATATGTTTAAATTATTTTATGAAATTAAAACACAATAATAATTAGAATTAGCTATGTTGAGACAAAAAATATGATTTTCTCCAAAAAGTTCCAATCATTATAAAATATTTTCAGGTACCTTATCTAGAAATGCAAAGAAGATAGGTTAATTTCTATGAATAAAAAAACAATCAATTTAAATTAGTCTTTAAACACCATGTTTAATTATAAACCGTCATATTTGCCTGTACTTTACGATATGCACTATTTACTATTAGTTATGTATGAATAAAAAAGCCCAGTCCATTGATCTCTATAATATAACAGGATGGACATCCGTAGCCAAAATTTTCGAGCGTTTGTCTGCACACCATTTTGTAAGAGAAAAGGAAACTTTCTTGAATCTCCTTTTCTCTTACACACATAAAAGGCAAAGTGGCATTTTGATACAGTTCGCTAATTTGTATGCATATATGAGCTACATCAATGTATTATTAGTTAAATGATATATATGTGTTGATAAAAAGTTTGGAGTTTATATCCAAGTTCAAGATTCGTGACTTGTTTCTTTAAATAAGTCAATGTAGGCTAACATAAGAATACTTCCTACAAGCCTATAACCTAAATGAGGGTTTGAAATTTTACACAAAATTTGTCATTTGAACAAAAGAAATAAATTTTACTATAGTTATCGAACATTAAATATAATATGATTTCTGAAAACAACATACAAGCAGAGAGCCAACTTTAAATATATTGTAATATAGTAATATTTCCTACAAGCCCTATAACCTAAATGATAGTTTGAATGTAAACCTACTACACAAAGATTGTTATTCAAACACATATTATTTTAATCTACCTTATTTCATTATAGTTATCAAACATTAAGTATAATATGGCTTCTGAAAGCAATACACTATAGTACAAGTCTAGAGCGAACTTTAAATATATTTTAATATAGTAATACTTTCTACACGCCTACAACCCAAATAATAGTTCGAGTGTAAATCTACTATACAAAGTTTGTCATTCAAACACATGTAATATAAGCTACCATTTTTCATTATAGTTATCGAACTTTCAATATAATATTGTTTCTGAAACCAATATATAAGCTAATAGCAAACTTTAAATATATTGTAGGTTTGTCAGAATGTAAACAACATGAGTGATAGCTACATATTTTAATATATTAAAGATTTGTTCGTATTTGGACGATATTACCTTTAAATCTGAATTGTACATCTTTTAATGTAAATGTGTCTTCGGCCAAGTGGGGTATAATACTTCACTATTTTCAAATAATAATAATTTTATTCACCAGAAAACTTTTTGTATAAGACCATTGAAAGAAAATGTTAGATATGTCTCCTCACAGCCAAGCAGACGACAAACTTTAGAGTCACGATTTGGTCCGTTTGGTATGTATGTGTCTATGTCCATTCAACATAGTAGATAAATCACTGGCCTAGCCTAAACCAACGAAATGAAAAGTGACTCGAACATACAGTAGCGGCTCACTTCTCAACTATACAATATGAAATGAAATCCAATTATTTAATTCCCCCTCCTTTTATTCCTATGTATTTGGAAATTTTCTATCATATCAAATTCATTAAGATTTGATTTGAAATGGCTAAAGACGATGACCTCCTTCCTGACAAGGATGCAGCGAAAGGTTTCTACGCTAAATACGAACCTAAGGAAATTTTGGGCAGGTAAAACTATTTTAGGTTATAACTTTGATTTTTAATTGAGTGATTTTTTCATAAAGTATTGAAAACAGCATTAGAGGTTATTTTAATAAAGTTTCTTTTTCTAGCGCATGCGTATTAGGTTTCAGGGTGTTTGAATTAACTTTTCTATATTTATTTAATAATTATTTTATTTATTTACTGAAATACTGTTTATATCAATACGATTTTCATCAAAAAGGTTCTTATAATTATTTTGTTTATTATTTACTTTTTATCACAGGAATTGTCAGTCATGAAAGAGAAAAATTACTAATTCTCTACATAATTATTGGTGTGCTGAACGAAGCCTATGTTCTGACAATGAGGGCTCAAGATCCTGGAAATAAAGTTCAATTTTAGATTCAATAATAGCTGCCATATCAATTAAAATTTAGATGTTTTTAAAATTCAACAGAAGCATATAGCCTAAATCACTGAATAGTAGAAGATAGAAAATACCCATATCCACTTTGGTACAGATACTATTGCTCTTCCAGTTTTGTATTTTTCACACATGGGCAGTTATGAAATAAACAGCTAATTAGCGGCAATGAAACACATGAACCCATTCACACAATCATTATTTTCATCCTTGTTTTGGGAATATTAAATGTTGCTGATAAATATAAATTGGCCTACTTTCAGATAATGGTTTTTGTATGTTTAACAGTCAGACACCTAGTTCATTTGATAGCGTGTTTGTCTACTGAGCGAAGAATACTGGGTTCGATTCCTGGGATGGCCAAAAAATATATCATTGGCGAAATGTGAGGTTACCCTTTCAGAGTGATATATTAACAGCCAGGATCTGGGTGTTTGTCTGTTCTAGATTTAAGATAGTTTATAAGTCGTGTGCTGATATAATCAGCTGGTTCAGCAAGTGCGCCTTAAATACCTCAAAGGAATAAAATGAATTAAACGTTTAATATGTATATGTCTATTTTAAAACATTGTGGCATATAATTTGAATTATTAGTAATCTTATCTTTACTTTACATCCATTACTCTTTCCAGCCTGTGGCCTGGGTTGATTTTTTATTCAAACCATATCTTTTCCACTACCGGCTTACTAGGCATGTTGTAGCTTCATATGCCTTATAATCTAACTTAAGACTAGGACAGGCACAACATCCAGTCCCCAGCTGTTAATTTATCACTGTGAAAGGGTAAATA
The DNA here is from genome assembly GCA_902151455.1 of Timema bartmani. Classification (NCBI taxonomy): domain Eukaryota; kingdom Metazoa; phylum Arthropoda; class Insecta; order Phasmatodea; family Timematidae; genus Timema; species Timema bartmani. Next base: position 97,659 of record CABFWB010001464.1, read on the forward strand.
TATTTCACTATGATAAATTTTTCGCCCATGCCGGGAATCGAACCTGGGACCCTTAGCTCAATAGACAGACACTCATCCAACTGAGCTAAGGTGTCTGATTAATAATTTTATCTACTAATATATGATATCCTAATATCATATAAACATTTAATTCTGTCTGTTGATTAATCACACCCAAATCACTGTACCGATTATGCTTTTTAGTAGCACGTCTTCCTGTTTGGGTTGTACGCCTATGTACTAACTACACTAATGGGTTAGGAATCAGGAAGGTTTAGTTTAGAGGAAATGCACCTGCATTTGTGTGGATGATAGTGAAAAACAATTTTGGGAAAAACACCCTCAGTGTACCTGACCAGAATTGAACCCCGATCTTCTCGTCTTTGGCAGTCTTGGAACATGAGAGCAGCGCGTGAGACCACACTGTCATCGAAGCGAGTACCGATTATGCTGAGATTTCACATGGATATAACTGGGACCTCCGGTTAACATATAGACTATACTTTTTCTATTAAAAATTAAAAACTTGTGATTTTTCAAATATTCTGTCTTAAACTACGTAATCAATGTTTGTACTCTCCTATTGAATGTAGAATTCAGCTCTTTTGTCTTAACCTACTTGATCACCAAGTACACTTCAAATCCAAAGAGTAGGGCCTAATTATGGAATAAATTTCAATCTAAAATCTAAAAAAAATCTATATTTTGTGTTGGTTGTTTCGTATTCACATTAGTAGGCAAATCGATAAATAAAAGTTACACATAGGCAACATTCCACATTTTATTTGATATTACATTTACATAAATAAATAGGTTCAAACAAATACATTAATTTCTGCATTAAAAGCAAGCCTTAACTCCAGAGTAGTCAAGGATACAATCACATAAAAATAAAATCTTTTGTATCCCACTTCGGCAGCTGCATGGTTTATGGCGCTACTCTCACAGTAAACTATACTGTTGATGATGTGGAGCTCACTGTTCGACCCTAGTCAGGTTTACTAAGTGTGGTTTATCCCTAAATGGTTTCCCCACTCTCCATACAAATGTGGGTATGCTTCATATAAATTCAACCTTCCTCACCCCAACCCACCAGTGTGATTAGTACACAAGCATATGGCCCTCTGTTAATAAAATTCGTATATAGCCTACATTTGTGTGATACCATAACATTGTAACTTCAAGACCAAGAAACTTTGCAAAGGAACTTAGAGATGGATTTTCTTCTCTAAAAAACCTTAAAATTACAAAATTTATACTAGCTTTATACTAATCACAACATATGACTTTCTTGTTAATCATTAACTAATCTTCTCTTATTTAAATGAAAAGACACTTCCACATCCACAAACACTTTTACATCCAGCAAACTCACACAAGGCTACATTAGAACTGAACTGAAAGCGTAGTAGATAAAGGTCTGAGCTGACACACCCATCATAATTTACCCACTGGAAGTCAAGTAGGTACTTAAAAGTAATATATATTTTAAGGCTAAATAATGTAAAGCTAAACTATTAGGTTCCTTTTAAACTTATCTTAACCCAACCTTTATTATGGTAATTTTACCCAGTTGACTTGATCCAACCTTACTATTGTTTCATTCGCTACGGTAATAAATTAAGATCTCAATCAATATTCCCAAAATAAATGATTCAGCTTTAGTAGTATAAGATGATGTCATATTGCAAGGAATCATGGATCAAACAACGTGTTGGTCTAATATGTTTACGTTTGGACTGAGAGTTTTTTGAGTTGTCTAATTGTTGTAAAAATAGTCTAAATGTTATAAAAATATAATAATTTCAATAAAATATAATTAGAGTATTATTGGATTCGCTGTTTCTTTTTAAGTATAAGGGTAGTATTAAATTTTTAATTATTTGGTATCCTAAATCAAATTCACTGTATTATATAAGGTGCTTATGCATCATGCCCCTTATATTGAGACCCTAACACCTTGAGGTCGCTTAGCTGCAAAGGGAGTTAATTTAAAATCTGGAAATTTGATTTTTGCATTCTTACAATATAAAAACTATGAGTGTGAAATTGAGCATTTATTTAATATGTACACTTTATGAGTCTAACATCTTCGACTGCTTGACCACTGCTTCATTTAAGAAGCTTAGGGCCTACATTTGGCCTAGAGTTATGTGCCTAAGGAAATATTGGAGTGTGTATCTCAGACTTATCATCTTTCCCTTGCATTATATTGTGAGTTTGATGCCTTAAATCAAGTGACGAGATATTTGGATAGTTCCAAAACTAAAAGACACAAAAGAAATATCAGATTGTCTGACTATAGTACGGCCTCACACATAATACGACCCTAATATTTTGAAGGTTTTCTACATGAAAAATAAAAGGCCTCGAATATACCACAAGGTGAACTTGACAAATTGACACAGTTTTATTAGGCCCTCTTAATGCTTGTCTTGATTCACAGACACTCTTAAAATTTTAATTCTTTCAGTCCCTTGTTTACTTGAGACACCGAGGAAGCCTTCTTTTCAACATGATCACTCACTTCCGGATCTGTCATGGATGATTTTTTAATACAGGAAACAGCACATGTTCTTCCACCATTTAACACTGACCTATTACCAGTACACTTACACCCTCACTCCATTTTGACCATTAGTTTATCATTAGATGCGTACAAATGTGATTAGGGGACTCCATACATAACTAGACTGCAGTGGCGTGTGGTGGATATTTTTTATAGGGTAAGCTATCAAGATTTTTTAAATGTGAAGATTAAATTTTATGTTAAATATACTAAGGTACTTACCTTATTTGTAATTGAGCTGGATTCTTCTATTCTCCTTAGCAAATTCCTCAATCATGAGATCGTAAAACTGCGGATTTTGCCTTAATTGTTGTAGAAGACCTTTTTCAATAGATAGCACTGACAAGTCTGTGAGTCTTCCTTGGCCTTGTGAATTGTGTGCATAATTTTTTATTCTTTTTAATGCTGAGAAACTTCTCTCAACAAAAACACTTGTTGTCGGGATGGTTACAATAAGTTCACACAGTTTTACCACTTGACAATATGCTCTTTGTAGATCATTTGATTTAATAAAAATAAGCAAATCACTGACATTTTTGTGACTCAAATCCTGTGAAATGTAGGTGACTACAAGCTGTGATCTTAAAGAAGGGAAATCAAACATACTAACATAGCTGTCTTTTAAGCTCTGGAAAGCCATTTCGGGGAAACTGCATTTGTATTGTTCAAAATTATTTATATGTAAGAGTTTTAAAAAGCATAATGAATTCTTGATTCTATCACTTAGCTGTATTATAAGTGTGTCCAAAATCTCACAGTATAGGCGTTTGTAATATATTTTTACATCAAAGGTGTCAGAATTTCTTGGGCATAATTTTTTTTCAGGCTCATTCATGTCAGACTCTTCGTTGGTTTTGGTCCAGATTATCTCAAATTCTTCACCCTTGTTTTTCAATTGATCTTGAAATTCTTTTACTTTGTTTATGCAATAACAGATGTCATTAATTTTGGCTTGCAATATATCAAATAATCTATCAGTAAGAGGGAAAATATCAGCAAATGTATTTAGTAGAAAAATTAAAATTGAAATCATGCATCGATACTTCAAATCCACAGGCAGCAATGTACGCTTTTTGATCCCATTTTTCCTCTGGATCTGTAATCTTTCCAAACAATGAAATTAGTTGATTCCTATACTCGTAAACAGTTTCAACCAATCTATAATTATAATTCCAGTGTGTAGAAGCTACTCTTGGAAGCCTGTTCTTCATTTCTTCATCCAGAGCTCGTGTTCTTTTGGTTGATTTTGAAAAAAATGATTATAGGCCATTCAAAGTAAGAAAAAAAAATCTGCAGTCTTTGATAAGGGACACGCCTTGCAACAATACAAGATTCAGCCGGTGAGCGAAGCAGTGTACAAAAATTGCATTCGGAAATGTATCTCTTACTTTGGACTGCAATATTCAGCCGGGGAGCGAAGCAGTGTAAAAAAATTATATTCGGAAATGTATCTCTTACTTTGGACTGCAATCCATTCAAGTGCCCAGCCATGACCGCAGACCCGTCGTAACTTTGTTCAATCAGCTTTTGTTCACAACCATACTCCTGTATCAATTTTACAACATAGATGTATAGTTCGTTCGCTGTTCTGTCATCAGAAATATTTCTGAAGCCCAAAAATCTCTCATGTACCTGTCCATCTTGAGTAACATAGTGAAAAGACAGAAGACAATTGGGAAAAATTATTTACATCTGTTGTTTTATACAGTGTGATGGAACACATTTGAAAGGACATTGATCAAATCATTTTGAATCAAATTCGATAGTCCCGTAAATATGGATGAATGTTCTAAATGGTTCCTCAATTTTTCATCATACTCACTTAAAAGATTCATTAGTTCTACGTAATTACCTTTATTGAAAACTCACTCGTTTCATCGTGGCCTCTAAATGCCAGTTCTTGCCGTGCTAAAAAACAAACTACATCAATGAATCGCTTCATAATTTCTCTATTCTTACTGACAAGTTCATTGTGCTGTGAATCCCTTATTTTTTTCTGTTCATCGAGCATTAGATCAATTCTAGTTTTACCAAACTTTTTCAGCAATCATGGCTTGTAAATAATTTTGGGACGAACTGTGTGTTTTAACGTCTTTGTGTATGTTGGTCATGTCATTGTAATCAATACTGAGATGCCTTAAACATAATTTTACTTTTGCACTAATGTGCAGTTCTACCACATTATATTATTTGTTTTTTCTCCTCGAAAGTACACGAAGCAGAGCTATGTTTTAAATCTCATTTTGGTTGATCTGTAGATCCGCATGGTCTCGACTGGATATCCATGCTTCTCAACGGTATAATACGTAAGAAGCAAGATTGCTTACCTTAACGTCATATACACTGGGATTTGTGTGTAGAACAAGGAGCACATTATATACCAAACAATAGCGTATCGATGATTAAACTGACACTCATAACTTTTTTGTTAATGATATTTGTATGTATGTATCTATTTGGCTCTGGGTAAGCAATGCTTACCTTGCGTCTATGGAATTGAACTGTAGTAATGTAACTTATACATCACAAACAGAAAATTCAATTCACAACCAACTCGACTCGATAATTAAACAATGAAATAGTTTACAACATTCCGTGAAATACTACAATTTCCTATTTCTCCTCATCTCACTTCTTGTAAACATTACAGTTTTATATCAGCAGTGTGCTAAATAGCCCGACTTCTAGCCTGCATGCCATGCTACAACACACTACTGGGATTCATGCAGCACAATAGTGCACAGATTGATAGCAGTCGGTTTGAGACATTGCCACCCTTGTCTCGACAGCCAGGGCCCGTAGAACCAAACCGTAAATAAACACGGCTAGAACAACTGCTATTTCAGTTGCCTCGCCAGACGCACTAGTGGCTAAGCAGCAAAGCCTACACAGCGGTACACTTAATTATTAGTTATTGTGTGGCTAACTAATGTGTGCATAAACACTGGATGTAATAATAAAAGGGATAATTTTTTAATTAAAAATAATCAATCACACACATTCACAGTGGTCACAAACTCCTAACTGTACCTGTGCGGTCCTCCAAGGAAAAACTCGCCAGAGGATGGTGGTGCAAACACGAACATTGATCTGGCACTGAGTATGGTCCTTCTGTTTCCAGTTCTAAATCATTTTCATCAAGCCAATGCCAGTCAGAGTCGAAGTTTGTAAGCCTAGAAGAAGATTCTCTTACCCCTTGACCTAAGGTTAGTGTTTATCTTGGTTGCAACCAACCAGCAGTTGTGCCTGATGGATTTAAAGGTCAAAAGCTTACATTTCAAACAAGTTGGTATAGATACTTCAAATGGTTGCATGTAATCAATGGTATTGATGGAGTGTGCTGTTTCTTTTGTCATCAATAAGCTATTTTGGGTCCAGAAAATAATTTAGAAACAAAAATGAATGAAGCCTTCACTAGGAAAGGTTTTAAAAACTATAAAAGAGCAATTGAAGGGTTTAATACCCATTAAAAGTCTTCATCGTATATAAAAGTTGTTTTGAGTTTTCATGAGATGAAAGCAACAATATAGAAACAATTTTCAACACAAAAAATATCTCAGCAGAAAATTGCTTCTGAATGTTTGCTAAGCTCATTGAAGTACCTATATAGGCAGGGATTGGCCATGATAGTTCACTTAAATAGTAAAGTCAATTTAATGGAGCTCTTAAAACAAAGAAGTATAGCTACTCCCCACATAGCTGATTGGCTGTTGCAAGATCAATAGAAAATGATACACCCAGAAATATGGAATGAAGTGCTTTAAATATTCGGACATGAAATAATCAAAAGTTTGTGCGACAAAATTGAATCAAATTATTCCCTGATGTTTTCTATCTTGTGTAGTGGTACACAGGATATATCAGGACATGAACAAGATCATGTTTGTTTTCGGTGAGTGGATAAAAATTTGGAGCCTCAAGAAAGCTTTCTAGGCTTCTTCCAGGCATCATCAACAGCTGGTGAAACGAATTCAAACCTCATACTTAACATTCTATTAAGATTACAGTTACCTCTTGCTTGCTTTTGTGGGCAAATATACGACGGAGCTGGAAAGACGAGTGGTCCAAAGAAAGGCGCTTAGGTACTTAGCTCAGAGAAGCAACCATCGGTGCCATTTGTGCATTGCGGTGCATATTGTCTTAATTTGGTAATGATGGAGTGCTATGAAATATTTTAAAAAAACAGTTAAAAGTTCATTGGATTGGTGTCATGAAATCGGTAAGTTGTTCACAAAATCAACAAAAGTAAAATCAACATTTACTCACGTTATAGACCAGTCTGTGTATTGCCCTGTACAGAACATTGCTAAAATATAACCATTGTGTCCTACTCGCTGGATCCAAGGAAAATCACTGATAGATGAGATTGTGAACAAATATGATCTACTGCTGCAGACCTTAGATTAATTATCTGCTCAAAAACTTGAAAAGGCAAGTGAACTTTTATATACATTCCAAAATGGAACAACCTACTTGGGATTTGTTTTGGCAAGAAAAGTGATTGAAAATCTTGAGTGATTCAACAAAATCTTCTAAGGGGAAAAAACAGTAGAGGGACTAAATATGAAGTCCATGGAAATTGTGTTGTAGGCTCTTAAGGAAACGCGATCAAAAGATCACTTCAAGACCTTGTTTACCCATTGTAAAGAAAGGATTGAACAACTTAATCTGCAGCCCCCCTCATTTCGAAGATCAATAAAGCCCCCTGCATGATCCACAGGACCTGCAGCACATCATATACCTTCATCTGAGGAAGACCACTTCAGGATAGAGTACTTTCAAGTTGTAGATACTGCAGTATGTCAGCTAAATAACTGATTGACCAACCTGGTGTAAAGAAAAACCTGAAACTGGAGCAAGTAATACTGACTGGAGAAAGCTGTTCTGATATCAGTGACTGCCCAGAAATAAACACATCATCTTTGCAAACGGAACTTAAGATGTTTTATCAAAATATAGTTTCCTGTGTGGAAGATGCCGTGAAATGTTTATCGAGCATTAGATCAATTCTAGTTTTACCAAACTTTTTTCAGCAATCATGGCTTGTAAATGATTTTGGGACAAACTGTGTTTTTTAACGGCTTTGTGTATGTTGGCCATGTCATTGTAACCAGTACGGTTCCAAACACACTTGTCATTTGCAAAAAGAAGACAAGACCAACAGTATAACTTTTGTACATGAGGATATCCCGTCAACCATTCATTATTATTGAACAAATGTGAGCTGAAACGCCTTAAACATGATTTTACTTTTGTACCAATGTTCAGTTCAGGTGTAGGTCTACCACATTGTATTATTTGTTTTTTCTCCTTGAAAGTACACAAAGCAAAGCTATGTTTTAAATTGTTACCTATGACGCAATCCCATTTTGGTTGATCTGTAGATCCGCATGGTCTCGACTTGATATCCATGCTTCTCAACGGTATAATACGTAAGAAGCAAGATTGCTTACCTTGACGTCATATTCACTGTGAATACCATGTTACACAACTCACACATATAACCTAACACAATACATTAATACGTCAAAAAGTATAACCATTATTGACTGGTGATTGTTTTAAACACTAAATAAATATAATTTTTATTTCTATGCGGTTTTGGTCACGTATAGTAAGGAAATAACCAAAGAATATGTAGCATTTTAGGAACACAAGGGCCTGCACTCAAGTGATTGCGGATCCTGTGGCAATAACAGCCGAGCGTGACCGACTGAACGCAAGTACACAGCTTAGAGGAACGTACCACACAGGCGCGGCGCTATTCCCTCACAGACCAGAGTCTGAAGAAGAAAAATCTGTTGCACATTAGGATTTGTATGTAGAACAAGGAGCATATTACATACCAAACAATAGCATATCGATGATTAAACTGACACTCATAACTTTTTTGTTAATGATATTTGTATTTATGTATCTATTTGGCTCTGGGTAAGCAATGCGATACCTTGCGTCTATGGAATACACAACACTGCTAGACTGACGACACCTTCCATAAGCCGAAGACTTGTTAAGGTGGAAATTCAACTATCATATAGGGTTCGGCATCCACTTGTTTAGGATATAAACACCTCTAACAAGGTTCTTTAAACCCATCATGGCTGTGTCCTTTGAGCGTAGCCACACATTTTACATGCACACAGTAGGAAATTTAGGGACCAGAGTCCCCATGCCTATCGTTGACCCTGTCATCACCAGACAACTGGGAACTCCCCCCCCCTCCCCCATTTTGGCTAGCTTCATTGACGGGAGGAGTTGACTCCTCATTTCTTGAGTTATGGACTCTCACATAGGGGTGTTGTTAACCCCTTGGAAGAAGTCAGGGACTTAGCCTTGAGAATCACTCTGAAGAGCTTTCAACCTGAGTTGCCCAGCGAGGACCTTGTGGAGGGGGCCTAATCACCTTTCCCGGAAGGTACTACCTACCAACCGCTTAGTGTGTAGTGAGTTGGGGGACACTCCAACACAGAAACCTGGACAGAGATTTGGTTGCCCTTCGAGTTAAACACTCCGGATGTTGCCTGGGACTGCCACGAGGAGGCAGTCTGCCAGGATTTATAAATGAGGAAAACCCTGAGGCAGAGAGGGGAAGCCTCTTGTCCCATCCGGGTCAGGGCAGTCGCCAGGGGGGTGATGTTGATTCAAATCCATGAGCTTCCAACCTCAAACTAGGTGCTAACCCTGCACAAGTTTGATAGTTCTCATGCTCGTTCTGGTTTCTCACTTCGTCTTTGACCTTGAGTCTTATATTAGATGTGCACATGCATATTGATTCATACCGGCGAGCCTGTATGGTTAAACTATGCTACAAAATAGACCTCTTTAGGAATCTGACAGTTTCTTTAAGTGAAAAATGTTAGGCTGAATATATATAATACAAATACAATTTTTGAAAGGATATTTTTTGGAGAAAAACATCCTACTATATTTGGGCCAATACAATACTGATCATATTTACTCAGGGAAACTTGAGTATATGCACACGGGCACTTTTTTTTTAACTTTTACATATTTTTATAGTCTTACACATAAGACTGTGTGACTACTATGGTTATCTCCAAAAGTCCAAAACCATTTAAATTACCAATAGGCCTACATACTCAATGAAACTTAAGGGAATGAACCCTTCTGAATTATTTTCTTTTCTTATAATATATATATTTACTCAACTCTGGATTTAGTGAACTCAGTGTAGTTATCATCTGTATACAATGAACATAATTTTGTTCCAATCGACATACATTTCAATATGTGCTAAAAATTTTGTTTATATATATATTTGTTTATTTGTTTGTTTATATATAACCATCAAATTCAGTTTTAGTGAACCTAAAAACTAAAACGTCAAAGAAAAATGTCATTCTCATATTGTAACGCTTTGAAAACAAACTTTCATTGCTGTTTGAACTTAGGATTTTAAGAAACTGTTTCTCTACCAGATTTATCATTTTGATAGCACTTAGAGCAATAGAAAATGGAATGGCAAGGAGCTAAAGGTTGAGTGCAGACAGCTATTACAGCCCGCCCTACCGGGGTTCAACTTACCTCGGCGGTTGCGGTAATTAGAGACAGGTTGTTTAGCTTTATGCTACACTTTTTGCTGACACGGGACGGAGGAGTGTGGTAATGGCCACTATTCAGAACGACTTAAGACACGCTGGTTTAGCTACTGAATGTGTGACTTTTGATGCAAAGGATGAAATGTCATTCAATGAACTGCTACAATTTCTCAATGAAAATTATTTTCAAATTAAGTACTTCATTGATATGGGTGTTAAAAATGAGGTTGCTAGTCTATAAGCTTAGAGGAAGTGTACCTGCATTTATGTTGAAGAATAGTGGAAAACCATTAAGGAAGTAAAGACTACGCTCACTACACCCGACCGAGATTCAATTCCTGATTTCCCTATAATTGGCAGTCCAGTCTATTGCGAGAACTACCCCTTAAACCATTCGGCAAATGAAGCGGGTAAAACTCTGAAAAATTAAATCTCGCCACCTGAAGTCACAGTTGAGGATGTGAAAGGTGGTTCTAGCACAAAAACAAGATATATTGAAGTTGACCAAGGTGAAAGTCAAGAAAGTGTTCCAACAATGAAAGAAGTGTTGGGGGGGGNGGGGGGGGGGGTGGTCAGGATTATTTTAAGGTTTATTAAGTGTATGTAAAATGCAAAATAGAGTGTGGAGAAAAAATGCACATGTGTTGAATAATATTAACATAAGTGCTACAAAAGATGATTTTGAACAAAAAATTATATAATGGAAATGACTAATGGGACAGTAAAATAACTATATATGAGCGTACATTAGATAAGGTAAGTTAAATGAATCTTCGGCTTCGGCGAAATCTTTGGTCTTAATTTTGGTCGAAGCCGATTATTTTGCCGAAGGTGCAATCTTTAGCCGAAGGTGGCCAAAGCCAAAACTGAAACAGAATGTTCGGTTGGACACTAAAGAGAACACCATTATAATTTTTTCAAATGGTCTTGAACACCTTAGTGACCAATCCACTGATGAAACTAACCTAAGCAATATTATTAATATGCATATTCCCATGAAGAATTAACATCTTAGAACTAACCTAAAACTTGGTTAAATCTCTCAATATATAGTGCTTGATCATAAAAGCTGCCTCATGTCTAGCCTACATCCTCTATTTAAGTTCCAAACATTACCAAACTACTCCATATTCCCTATATAAATTCCTGGCCATGTTCCTGACTTTAAGCCATTTATGAAATTGACTTTGAATTCAACAGTTAGCTTAAATTTCCATCCTATTTCTTGCAGTATTTCTTAGTCACAAATATTTGGGATGATGGATTTTTTCTTTCATCTCTACTTGTATTTCACTCAAATGTAACTATGCTATTTTTATTTTGTCTTAGTTAAATCCAGCTATTTTAAAATGACTTCATTACAGGGGAATCAGTTCAACAGTGAGACGATGCATAGAGAAGGAAACAGGCACAGAGTTTGCAGCAAAGATTATTGATCTAAGCAATGACTCTTATGAGGGGGTCAGTGAAGGCAAAACAATGCTTGAAGCAACACTAGAAGAGATTAACATTCTACGCATGGTGACTGGACATCCTTACATAAGTAAGTTCTAGAGACAATATTCATCTTTAAAATCATACAGTTACATTGGAATGGAAAGGCAACAACATTTTGCCCCAATTTTCTTCTCCTTAGTCGAATCTTTTTCTCGCATATGGATATTCATATATAAAGTATTTTAAATCACATTCAAAACAATAGTAGGTAACTATAAAAAAATAGGAATCACCTACAATAGCTGTTAATATATTTTGTATCAAGAAATTTAATTCTATGACAAAACAGAAACAATTTATTATATTTGCTATTTACGGTTATAGCCTAGCCAAATACCACACTTATGTAGCTGAGAACTTCTGGATAGCTCAGTGGTTAGAGCATTGGCATACTAAGCCAAACGTCCCAGGTTCGATTCCTGTGTGCAGGTAACAATTTTCAATTTAAAGAAAATCCTGTATAGCTTAGGGGTAAAGCAGTGTTGACCTTCCCAGATTTTATTCTCCGGTGTCATTTTTCAACGATATTTAAATATACCTCTGACACAGTTAATATTGAAAGCAGAAACATAATAATATATTGATCATATTCTAAAGAAACTCTAAATGTTTTAGGAGCTAGGTTCATTTTAGTTAAAATTAATAATTTTTTAATATTCTTACCTTGTTACCCCTTTAAAAAAATATTACTTTGCTTTTTTGGTTTAGTGATGTTTAGTAACCCTATTCAAAATTATAGCATGATGATTTGTAAAATCTTTTTATCAACATCATTATTAAATTTAAAAAAAAGTTGACATCTTTATGTACAGTGTAAAGTTGTATGAAAAATAGTTTTATTATACTGACAATATTGTACCTTTGAAACCTTATAGTTGAACTCCACGATGTGTTCCAGTCCAACACATTTATCTTCTTGGTATTTGAGCTGTGTAAGAATGGGGAGCTATTTGACTACTTGACATCTGTGGTTGCACTTTCAGAAAAAAAAACAAGGTAAAATCTTATATTCACAATATTCATCCAATTTCTATCAAGTTGCCCTACCATACAGCAGTTCGATGACTCAGCATTGATAAAGCTTGTTGAGATTTTTTGAACTCATAGGAGAGATTGAAATTTTTATCAACGAGAAAAACCGCCCTCAACCACTATTATCTAAGAGTGACTGGCTTTGTAAATTTACTTTTGCTGCAGATATAATAGGATTTCTTAATGGATTCAACTTAAAACTACAAGGCAAAACAGTGCTCATATGTGAAACTTATATGGCAGTAAAGTCATTTAGACGACAACTGGCGTTTATTGAGTTACAAATCATGTCAAGCTGCTTTGTGTATTTCCATGCCATCATAAATTAAAAGAAGACGTGAAATCTCCATTCCCACACAAATTTGCAGTGAATACTTTTTCTGAGCAGCGGATATTTTTTCTGAACTCAATTTACAGTTTCAGCAGCGTTTCTAGGATCTTGATGCAAGTACAAAGGACATTTCAATATTTAAAAATTCATTTGACTATACAATTGAGGGGCTTCCACCTAATCTTAAATTGGAAGTTATTAAGCTGGAGTGTCATGACGTGCTAAAAGGAAAATTTCAGGAAAACAATCTAACAGATTTCTATAAATGTCTTCCAATTAAGTTCATATTCTCGGGACTTTATATCTGTATTTGGCAGCACCTACCTGTGAGAAAAGACTTATTCAGCCTGTGTGATGAGACATTTTCATAGATGAAATATGTAAAATCCCAATTAGGTCAGCATTAATAGATGAACATTTGCAATCAATTTTGAGGATAGGGAGTACTAACTTTGAACCCCAATGTGATGAAATGTTATCTCATAAAACGTAATTCTATTCTTATCATTAGTAGAGTTGTTTTTCAAACAATTGTGTACTTATTATTATAATATTAATAATAATAATAATAATAATAATGATAATGATGATAATGATGATAATGATGATAATGATGATAATGATGATGATAATGATGATAATGATGATGATAATGATGATGATAATGATGATGATTATGATGATGATTATGATGATGATTATGATGATTATGATTATGATTATGATGATTATGATTATTATGATGATTTTGATGATTATGATGATGATTATGATGATGATTATGATGATGATGATGATGATATTTTACTCAATATATTTGTGAAAACTTGTTTTCCCCCCTTGTTATTTAAGTAGGCCTACCCACAAAAATATCCTTGAGTTTGGCTCTTGGCCCGAAGAGCTTAAATTATTTACTATTAGGCCCTTTACAAAAAATGTTTACAGACCCCTGATCGAGAGCATGCAAAAATGAAGTAAGCCTGAGAAATCGCACTGTCAATTGTTCTAAATCGGCAGCTATGCATGTGTACCAGGTCATGTTTTAAAAAACAGATGGTTTTTCTAATTAGCATAACATAAAATATTGACATAAACAATAACTCAGGAGAAACACCACTCCTTTCTGTAGGTCAGGCCGCGGAACTGCCGAGTAGGGACATTGATAGAATGAGGAACTTTCACTAAACTCATTCAACCTGTTCTAAAACATGCATCACTTTTATACACTTGTATAGTAATTAAGCTATTTCAATAAACAAAATCAACACGAGCCCCACAATATTAGCCGCTGCCGACCCATCCCACTAAGCCACTGTGACACGTAAGCCCACGGGGTGGACGGAATAGCAACACTAGTAACATTAGACACATGCCACCAAATCTTAACCTGAAGATTCTTTGAAATGTCACAAATCGGAGTAATTACCAGGTTCAATATAAATGGAAGTTTGAACTTAATATATTGTTGATCAAATGTGCTATTTGATTTATAGATTTAAGGTGCAATATCCACACAGCCATTATTATCAAAAGACCCGCCTTGGTGGCGTAGTTAGCTAACGCGCCAGTTGTGTTGAGCTCGACTGCCGAGGACGGGGAGATCGAGGTTCGAATCTCGGTCGGGTGAACTGAGGGGGGTTTTTCCTAAATGGTTTTCCACTCTCCCTCCACGCAAATGTGGGTTCACTTCCTCTAAATTAAACCTTCCCAATTCCTAACTCATTAGTGTAATTAGTATTTAAGCGTATAATCCGAACGGGTAGTAAGGCGTGGTGTTAAGTATTATTATTATTATTATTATCATCATCATCATCATCATCATCATCATCATCATCAAAAGGGATAGTGTGACACTTAGTTTCTTTGATTAGCAATCATTCATTGTATCACCACCAAAATCATTGGTTGGCATAATAGGTATGGGTTTGCATGCACTGTTTCAATTTAATTATATAAACTGATCATTTTTAACACAGCTTAATTAGCTCTTGGTACCTACGGGTTTCAATATGGTTCCCTAAGATCTCAAATTATTTTCAGTCCATCCCTACACATAAAGTGACAATATGACACACCCTCTCTGTAAGAATGTTGCCTGAATTTAGCTCCAAACCAATAAAGTTACTAAAGTTGTGGGAGAAACTAACTGTACCTACAAACAATTGCACTTTAACAAATAAAAATAATTAAAACTTAATTGACGTACAAATATAAAATATGAGAATTCACATACTCCAATGTAGGGAAACATACATCACCATCTGTTTGGCTTAGCTTCATTTAGGCATATTATTCCAAAAACCTGTGTTTGGACATTACTGCCAAATATAAATTTTAATAAAGACAACACATATGATTAGTACTGATGCTGAATAAAGTTTTTAAGCCAATATAATGTGCTACTGACTTAGCAAAATAAAAGCTTGAGGTTGAAATTTTTATTATTTATCACAAAAGGGGACAAAACTAATTTGAAACAGCTTTTTTCAATGCCTATTTTTATGTAGCTATATTGTTCCAGGTACATCATGAGACAGTTGTTTGAAGCTTTGCAGTATGTTCACATGCACAACATAGTTCATCGTGACTTGAAACCGGAAAATATTTTACTTGATGATAATTTTAATATAAAACTGACTGACTTTGGATTTGCCAAGGTTTTGCAACCCAATGAAAAACTCTTTGGTAAGTATTTATTAAACTATTTTCATCTTTTACATGTGATTAACCAAAAATGGATAAACTATTATTTAATGTTCAAAAAATTAACGAAAAGTATCCTCAATGGGATTGTATGTTAATTATATTAGTCTTTGGTTGCAAAATACAAATCTAAATTAAATTATATTGATGAGGTGAGCATGATGGAAAAAATTACTATAATTATATAATCATTTTATAAAATAATTTCCAGCTATTTATAATGATATAAAGTTAGCAGAAAAAAATTGACACATAGACATGGTGGTTCAACCTAATTGACACAATTTTAGAATCATATCATAGATTAAAACAAATCTTGCACTTGCCAGATGTTCATTATTTTAATTCCTGTGTGAATATCTAATTTGAGCATCGGTACGCTTAAGGAAGTACTTTCTTAGGTATTAGACTCCTTTTAACAGGATAAACTTTGTCAACAGTTAATCAATATTGATCACACACAATAATATAAAACGTATACTTTGACCATTATCTAATTTAACAAGAACAATTTTAATACAATCTCATTAAAAAAATCTTTATTTTAGTCAAAGTATTTTATTAATTTTAATTTTCTCATGCGGCATAATTTAATCTTGTATAGGCACAAGTGAATGACTCAAAATTGCTTTAAAACACCGCTACTTGATTTAGTGAAAACAAGACTAGCTGCATATTTCCAAGTTGCACTGGCACATCAAGTTGTACACTTTAGTGAATCTGAGCTCTAGATTTTAAACTCTGGTTACTTAGTGGTGTATGATAAAGCTCTGTGGAATTTTTCTTCAAAATATTAATTACCAAACTTGTTGTTGTATATCAATTGATATTCACTTTTTGATGTACATTTTGCTATATATGGAAGAGGATACAGGAACAAGGGGTAGTAAAATGTAAATGATAATATGAA
Source organism: Timema bartmani (assembly GCA_902151455.1). NCBI lineage: Eukaryota > Metazoa > Arthropoda > Insecta > Phasmatodea > Timematidae > Timema > Timema bartmani. The sequence goes on from CABFWB010001464.1 coordinate 114,260, forward strand.
AATATTATGACTATAAAATAATTCTGAATTTTCATAGAAGCTATAAGATGAAATTTTGAAAAGTATTTTTAAGATCTACCCAACACCAAATATTCAGTATCTTATTAGACTCTACTACTACAGTACATTACTAGTGTAGTTCCATAGTAAAACATTTGTGTTACATACTTTCAAAACTTTACAACTATAAATGTAATATAGATCTGTAATTTTAGATGTTAAATCAAAATACGCCTTTTGCAAGCAATGTTTGCAACAGATCCAGAGGTCCTGGTGCTTTCAGAATTTTTATGTGAAGCAGTGGGCCTGGAACAGGGTCAACTCAGCCTCGTGAGAACAAATGAGGAGCTACTTGAATAAATAGGTAGCGGTTCCGGTCTAGAAAACTGAGATTAATGGATGGAGAGTTTGTTGTGCTGACCACATAACATCCTCTATCTGCAAATGTTAGCACCATCATCGCTAACGGCGGCAATCGCTTGGTTGGTATAGCTTGGTCTCAGGTTCATGCCATGGAGTTTTTTTAAATGACTATCACAGCTGAATGTTTATCTGATGAATATCTTTAAATGGGTGATTTAACAAATATTGACAGTTTGTCTTTGTAGGTCACGTATGCTTTAGGTACTCTTCAATTAGGTTTAATGTTTTTTCTCTGGATCATTCCATTTTGCACTTTGAAATAGATTGACAGTATGTCTCGACAAATCTACACACAAATTTACACTGAATGTAAGTGGCGGGAAATTGATACACAAGTACAATGTTATTAACAGTGTTACCAACAGAAATAACTTGCTAGTAGCATTTTGTTATCAACATCCTTTGAGTGCGTATAACCCGAACGAGTAATAAGACGCGGTGCTAATAATAATAATAATGATGATGATGATGATGATGATGATGATGATGATGATGATGATGATGATGATGATGATGATGATGATCCTTTGATCAGGAACACCTCCAGAGCAGTTGCAAAATTTCTGTTTTTAACAAAGTTGGCAACAATATTATAAACATGTTAATGGAGAAATAACAAATGCTGAAAGTTTATGTGATTGACAAAATTTATTGAAATTTCTAGTGACTGTTAACAATGTTAATATCAAATGTTGATACCGATGTTAATAACATTTAATGGTACAATTTTTAACATAAGTTAAAAATATTGCCAACAACATGTGTTTAAGCAATGTTACCTTCAGTATAAAGCAACCTTAAGATCGCTATCAGAATAATAGAATATATATCAGTGGGCACATACTTTAAAGTGTCATTGTTGTGGACTAGTGTGTCGATGAAGGGAAGATTGAGGCTTGGATTCTGGTCGGGTGTACCGAAGTGTTTTTTTTCTAAATGGCTTCCCACTCTCATTTCACATAAATGGGGGTACATGTTCTCTTAAATTATAACTTACTCATCCCAATTAACTAATCTATGAGAATAACCCAAACAGGTACTAGAACGCAGCGAAAAAAAAAAGACTTACGACACTTATACATACAGAATCATAAAAGCCAACAATGAATCACTATTAGTTTGTTTCTGAGCGTTCTTTACACAATCAGTTTAAAAAAATGAATGGTGTAGTACTCTAATCACAAGACAACTCAGGCTATCTCAAAGCTTAAGATACTTTGTTCCCCCCCCCCCCCAACACCCGAAANCCCTACCAGCGTAAGGGGGCCAGATTTTAGAAAATGAAAACTGGAACATTGGGTTCAGAAACATCTCGTCCACACTCAACCCCTCCTACCCCCCAACTTTCCCTTTCCCCATATAATAACCTACTAACCCTTGTTATTATCATTCATATATTTGGTGGTTTCCTGAATATTCGTCACCCGAGAATGCAAGTGTTTGTTCTATGTCCAATTTTCCACTTTTGTATAAAAGAGCATTGAAGTTTGACCATGTGTATAAAACCAATGCTACTAGATGACAACTCGAGTTTATATCCTCTTAAGTAATTATACAGTAGTTTCAATTTCACAGTAGGTGAACCATATGCATTCTAAATAGACGTAAACACCAAATGTCTCAAATTTGACACTTTTGGAGATAGAACACTTGCTTTCTCGAGTGATATATTATAAAATGTAGATGCAAAAATCAACAATTTTTTCTAATAGAAAATTTGTCTTCAAAACTTAGAAAAACCCAAATCTGAATAATTTTTTCATTTTTAACTATTAACATTTAAAATTATCAATACACACTGGACAAAAAATACCCTTTGCAGTGTGGGCAAATTTTATTTTTATTTTGTGGGCTGAATATAAAAAGTAGAAACTAAATAATGATACAAATCTGATTTACATTGTTTGAATAGAGTTAATAAATAAACTATATATTCTTCAAAATAGTATTAACTACTTTTTTTTGGTATGTATGTGTGTGCATGTATATTTAAAATAAAACAACACTTAAACTTTTTGACCAATTTCTTACATAAAGGAATTGCCATCAGTTGGTAAGTATTGGAGAATTACAGACTATATTAAATCTATTTTCATCCAAACAAACATCATACTATATGATCTGCAGCTGTCACTTTTAACAGCTAGAATAAATATTTTTTTAATTTATGTGTGTGTGGGCTACATCACTCGTAGGCCAGTTTGTGGGAAGATTAGCCGGTATGTATGTATTGTTGCCCAGGGGATGCCCGAACTTACTAATCTTACATTCTTTCTGTGGAGGCTCTTTCTATGTCCCAATGATATGAGGTGATGGTGATAGTAATAGTGAATATGGGGCGTGGGACCAGTAAAAACTCCTAACCTAACCTAAGCCTAAATAACCATATCCTGGTGACCGTTGGATGATTCCTCTTTCGGGAAAATTACCCATATTATCAGCTGGGAATCAAACTTGGGACCCTTAGGTTGGTAGCCAGGAGCGCTGACCACTCACTATAACATGAGGCTGGTTAGGATAAATATGATAAATTATCAATAATAAAACTAAAATAATGTAATTATATTTCTTAATTCTATTTTGTGCACCATGTCTTGCTACCCATTTGGGCTGTCCACTTATTAACATCACTGGGGTGGAGGTGATGAAATTAGAATCCTGAGGCAATGTACTCATATTTATATATAAGAAGAGTGGTAAAACATTTACTGCCCTCATTACACCTGACCGGGATTTGAACCCTAATCTTCCTATCACTGGCACTATACCACTGATGCAGGTTTCTCAATTATAGCCACAACATATTTATTTATACATTTACCTTCTTTTCACAATTTCACCATTTTACACACTTAGATGCACTTCATAAATATAGTTTGTGGAAATTGCATTGCAATACACAAATATATTTTGTAAGAATCTCCAAATATTGTTAATTGTTTTACATACATAGTTGATATCATAGTGTAGCACGATTGGGAGTCACGGGCCACTCACCTCACTGTGTGAACCGTGAGTTCGTTTTAGGATAAAGGAGTACACTATCACTAAAATATAATTTAAAACACACATGAAATATTAATTGGTTTTTATTGTTAAGACAAAAAACAAGATGCATACAGTTAATTACAAAATATAGAATTATACTTCAACAGTCAATTAGTAGTTAAAAAGGTCACATCTTGCTAGAGAAATTAATAAGTAGATGAAACAACTTAAAGATAACAAAATAGACTTGATAAATGAATAGATAAATGAAAATGCCAAATAAATAATTAATGATTTAAATGAAACATTAATAATGTTCTATTCTAACACATTTCTTAAGGTTTTTAGAATTGAAATAGATTATTGTCCACGTCACTCATGTCACTCTGCCACTGGTCCATGATACATTAATCCACATGCACAACACACTTACTCACCATTCCACACCTAGACTCACTAGTCCACAATTGGTCTCACAGTGGTCCACTTATTTCATTGGCCTGAGAGAGGGGAGAGAGTTCCCTCCTTCCATTGTTTGCTTACTATCTAGTTGGCCCAGCTTACCTACCGAACAAGGACAGAGAGAGGGTTGAGAGGGAAGGTAAATCACAAAAGCGCCGGCCTTGAGGTCCAACTCTATTCTTGTTACAATATGTTGAATACTAGTAATTTAAGTTAGGCTGTAGTATTTAGTGCCATCGTATGGTTTTCAGACTTATGTGGTACACCAGGCTACTTAGCTCCTGAGGTGCTGCGTTGCAACATGTTTGAAGGAGAGGAAGGCTATGGACCTCAGATAGACTTGTGAGTTCTACCTTCTCATTTTTCTTCCCTGAAAAATAATGCTCTTCTTCTGAGCTGTCCTTCCCTACCTTGTCCTTCCCTACATACTTCACTACGCATGTTTTTAATTTGAATGATATTTATATAAAAAACATATTTGATACTTTTATTGTTTTAAACTTAACTTTGTCAATAACACATTTTAAATTAATCTCTTTTTCTGATAACTCACAATATTCTATTAAATTGTGCAGCTTTGTTGTCTGGACAGCAAATAAATATTAACCTTTTTTCAAATAAAAAAAATGCATTTTACTATACATTTTAGCTAATCGAAACTTCACCATTATTTAATACAGATACAGTTTGGCAAATTAAAATCACAGTTTCATTATTGGTTTTATATTTATGTTGCATAACTAAAAGTATGAGATAAACTACTAACACAATTTCATTGACTCATTAGTGTGTGGTGGTATCAATAACCTGTCCAGACATGAGCTGGGTGGATATGCGGAAAAAATACATTGGTCTGAATTTGTCTGGTTTGCTAGTGATGTGGAGGTTTGTGTTAACATTCCAGCCTGATGTACTGGAGAGGATTTTCTTAAATGGTTTCCCGCTCTCCGTTCATGCAAATGCAGGTTTTAAGGCATTACTTTATTTCACAATATAACACAGTTGCTGACTACCTTTACATTTTTGTTGTACAACCCTTTTTTTTCAAACTGTCCTACCAGTTCATGAGGGGCGTTTGTCCACCCACTTTACTTCACGAAACCACACTGACTCTCTATACACCCTGTATCCCCTCGCCAACCACACAAACTACTTCTTCCTGCGGGAGAAAACCTTTGAGCCGGCCAGGTGCTCTCGCGGAGGTTTATGGTAACACTGGGCGTCCAATGACGTAATATCGGCACACCCTACACTTCCTCTAAATTATACCATCCTTATCCTAATCCTACTAGTGAAAATATGTGACTAGCCATTCAGTCAGATAGTAAGACGTGGTGCACAGAAAACAACCCTTTCTATGTGTATTTTATTTGAACATTTTTTCCTCCTAGCTATTAAAATAAAACTTTTAAATTAATATTATGTTTTTATGTGTGTGATTTATAAAACTTTAGACCTAATTGATTACACTCAACCAAACTTATGCATGAGCATGTTAGCATACTATTTCTGTTTATTAATTTTTAATCTTTATTCTAACTACCACTCTGTCCAAACTATGTTAAATCATAATTTACAGATTTGATCATGTCTGGCACTCTCAAATCATAATAAATTTGAATGAATTTAAGAAGATTGGTATGTCTCTAAAATATATACTCCACACAATTAAAAACAAGTTTATTACTGTATAATGAAACATACCTTTTAGGACATTTATTTATAAAGAAAATATACTATTACTTCCTGGGGGAGATGCAATAAGATAATCAACATACTGAAGTGTGTGTAAATATGTGTTTGTGTTTTTACTTTTATTTATACTCTTTGTTAGATAAAATAAATATTTAGACTGTACTTTAACACACCTTTTAGGACATTTGGCTGTAAAACAAATGTACAAACAAAATATTGAAAGTTTTTTGTTAACAATTTATATGGTTTTAGCAAAGTGAAATGTCCTATATTTTCTGCCATTTTCATATCTTTATTTTTATTTTGACAGTTATAATAGTTAGCCACGAATCAAAAAATTTGTGGGAAATATGAGTTTAAAAACACTTAGGAGATTATGCATATGATCTATGCTATACTCTTCAATCATCTGTTAACAGTTAACACACATATTAATGATGTTTATGTAGTAAAGAATGTTTTTTAGAATGGTACTCTATGAACTATAGTGTAACATTACATCTCGAATGCACAGATCCAACTCTCAATTATAGCCACATATTACCTTAACATTAGACATCACCATCCCCAGCATTCCATGTGCATCAACATTATTACCAATTTATTCTTAATGATAGTTCTAGGTTATATCTATATACTACTCCCTGGTTTCCATAAAGCACACATTTATGCATCATCTACACGCATTATCTCCTCATGATACTTGAATGTTTGATTTCTCTTAATGCCATTTGTGAGTATTCAAAACTTGTTGCACTAATACCCTATCACCACTACTTACACCACCACCTCCACTACCAATTATATTACCACCATTAATACAACCACCTCACCACTAATACTACTACATACACTATGAATTCTGTCACCACTACTGATACTACCACAAGTATTTTTATTAATCACCGCATTTCACTACCCCATCCGGGTTTTCACCACCATTAATACAACCACTATAATCACTACCTTCTCTACCACTACCATCATTACTACAATCACAGCTAGCACTATCTATTCATAAATCACTTAGTTTAACTCCTTCTACTAATGTGATAATATACAATTTTTACTCCTCACGTTTGGTCATGGTTGATGCAAAGTAAACACATTTAAAAGCATTTATTAACAAACTTTTAGTATTTCTTGAAAGCTGTTTCTTTTTTGTATAGGCCTACTCATTTTATATTATTCTATGGCATAAATGGTTCTATACTTTTTATTTTAAGAACTAACCCATGGACACTACATAAATAGTAGATTAACAATAATTGTAAATATAATTTCAAATTCTTGTAAACCATAGAAAATGGGCCACCAAACAACTGGCTTCAATAACAGTAAAAGAGTAGGATAGGGAAAAAAAAATCTACATGCTTAACTTAGAATCTATTGATCCACAAAATAGCAAACACAAAAAAATGCATCATCAAACAAATCTTAAAAGCACATCAGGTCCTATTTTCAGCACAGAAAAGTGCATGGAGACTTGTGTGCTCAACTCTACTTTGTTGAAGAGTACTCCTAATGTGCCCTAAAATATATTTTATTTTTTTCTGTTTGTCTTTCTATGGAGCTGCTCTTTTGGCAAGTGTTCAAGCTATGTCCTTCTATGGCGATTTTATTTTGAGTATATTTAAAACATTGAGTGAGACATGTGTTTAAGTGAAACGGGTAGTGAGTCGAAGGAAAAAAAAGTGAGAAACTTTAATCTCGAGATATTAATTAATTTTCTTGTGTAAAACTTCTAAAACATATTGTTAAATAAATAAATGTAGCGTAGCTTATTTGTGCTAAATATATCTATCATATAATTGAGTTTTATTAAGTAATGGCATTTGTTTTAAATCATATCTGATTATTTCTTTAAGCTAAATATTTTGTCATTGAAAGCCCATGTTGATGCTAGAAGTGTGGCCAAAAATATAATACAATTTGAATATTAAATTTCTATTGTTATTTTACTGTTGAAATACTTTTCATGATCACTTATACAGTTCCTATTTTTAGATGTAAATGTGTGTAAATGAAAAATGTAAATATTATTTTATCTTATCCTTCAGGTGGGCTTGTGGTGTCATCATGTTCACATTGTAAGTAGCTATATTTCAGAATATTTTTTAATAAACTAATCATTGAAACAATACACTCATAATATTTTTAATGGATGATTTGTAAGTACAGTAGTGTCTTAATAGTTTGAGTTGAATGAGATCAGGTCCATCTTGAACTAACAAAAACTTGAATTATATAGAATAGCTGATAAAAATAAAATTAGTTAAAGGTTGTTAATCCTAAAAATACTTAATATGTATTTTTAAATTACTTAATATAAACATTTTGTAAATATAAATATATATACATATTAGATTAAAATGAAAGAAAACCTATAAACTGTATGTAAAAGGATGTGCACCAGGCATATCCCAACCTCTAACTATCAAGTTTCTACTGTGTTTTGAATTTGAATATTTATAAATTTATGTTCATCCTCATCCTGTGTCTTAAAGTTAGTCTAAATTATGGATAGCGTGACTGGAAATTAAGACTTTCAGTATTATAAAAGAAGATTATTTTATTAGTTAAACTTTAACAGAACTGCTATATCTTATATTGTTATGGAGAAAATATATCATGATAGCTTTCCCCTTTCAGTGTTCTAAGTCCACTTAGTTACTGGGTCACTATTAACATAATACGTTTTCTAATTTATACTCTGGCATAAAATGCAAAGGGTATTAATCTTGAGCTTTGGCCTTCCACCTTTGAAGATTTGTTTGAATATAGATCTAATTACAATAATAATAATAATAATAATAATAATAATAATAATAATAATAATAATAATAATAATAATAATAATAATAATAATAATAATAATAATAATGATGATGATGATGATGATGATGATGATGATGATGATGATGATGATGATGATGATGATGATGATGATGATGATGATGATAATAATAAACTTTATTAGTAATATTTAGGGCATCATCTGGATATCTTTTGGCCATAAGATAAGAATTTAAAGAATAGGATATTTAGCTCTGGCTATAACTGTACTTATCAACTATAGTAGCTTGGATATTTAATATATAAATATTATTAGTACAGAAATCAAGAATCAACAACCATTGGGAAGTCAAAGGTTCTAATAACAACCCTTTCATGTTAAATTAACTGAAAACAAACTTAAAAACTAAGTTAACATAAAGTGTATGCATTTTAATGCTAAGGATGTTTTACTTTTGTACAGGCTAGTGGGGTGCCCACCATTTTGGCATCGCAAACAGATGGTTATGTTACGCAACATCATGGAGGGTAACTATTCTTTCACCTCTCCAGAATGGGCAGACATTACAGGTAATAAAAACCTCACAACTCCTTTCTGGTTTCAAATTAGCCATTATTTAATTCATAAATGTATTTTTATATTATACAAGATGAGGCATTTAAGTTTATACACCTGAATATTTTGAAAACAAAGCATTTAAAAAAAAGTTTTAGAGAAAAGTGTTTATTTTTGAGGGGTAAAGACAGCAGCATTATTTATTTTTGATTTGGTGGAAATTTTCAAGGTCATTTAAAGTTAAGCTTAGTTTTTTTCAAATATAAACACGTATTTTTAACAACTTTTTACCATACACACAAAAACAAACAACTTTTGTCTGAAACATTTCTTTATTTGCTTCTATTTTTAAAGATATCTTAGCATTAAAGATAGGTGAGGTATTTAAGTTGGCACATGAAAACAAAGCACTTTAGAAAAAAATGTTTCAGACAAAGTTGTTAAGTTTCAAACGGGGTTAAATCAAATATCTCATATGTTCAGATGTGTAAAATCTGTGTATTTAGGCTATATGCAAGAATGAAATGAGTAAAAGTGAAGCGTAAGTGATAATCTGTTGCCGTTTATTTGCTTGCTAAGACTTGTTTTCAAGAACACATCAAGTAGGGTAGAAGGTGCAAGGATTTGCTTGCTGATCCATCATATCCTTGTACCTTATACACCACATGACCCTGTCTCACACATCTTTGTTTTTGAAAATAGGCCTTAGCAAGAAAATCAATACCACTCACTCATTTCATTTTTACATATGGCCTTTTTTGAATATGTACACTAGCAATTAAACTTACATAGATCAACATTGCATAAACTACAATATCATTAATATATGTAAAATTGCAAATGGGCACAGGCCTTAAAGATTGTAAACAAATGTGAGCACGTTGATTCTTGTGAAATCAAAACAAAGCAAATTCACAAATAAAGTTAGGAAATTTTTATTTCTATCAGGCATGCAAAATAAATACTGTAGTCGTTCTACATTTGTCCAATATTTAGTAATTCTAGCTGATTTCATTGGGAGCTAAATAGGGAATACTTGACACTAACAGAAAATGATCGGAATTATTGTAATTTATCGTGAATCTGGACAAAACGGTAAATGCAGAATGATTGCCTGAGATGGATACTCCGTCACATTATTCATTTTATTGTGTCTTGGAACATTTGTTAGAAGGTGGAAGTGTAAAACCGAAAAAGAAAAAAGGTCAAAGAACTGCAATCAGTGAAAATAACAAAATCAAAATGTTAGCTGCATTCACCAATAATCCTTTAGTAAATTCTCATGCAATTTTCCATGCTTGTAGGATATCGCAGAGAAGTGTTATTAGATACTGAAGTGTCATAAATTCCACCCATACCTTAGGTCGTTGCAGCAAGAGCTTCATGGAGATGATGTTCAAAATTTAATGACATTTTGTTAATGGGCATGAGAAAAATTTTGAATTAATAAAAATTATTTTCTTTGCATATTATTTCCCATGAATTGATTTTTACTAACCTTATGGAGGTTAATTGGCACAACATGCAGTATTATAATAACAAAATCAAATTCAAAATTTAATTGCAGGGTTAGGCTACCACCTTTTCCTACACTTAACTAAAAATTACAATTAAAATTTAAGCTAAACAAACAATACAAATAATGACACAGAAAAATGAAAACTAAGTAAAAATATTGTTAAGGTTTATGGGAAAAAAGTAGTATTGAGCCTAGTCTAAAATTGCATGCGCACACTCACTCTCTCACACACTTTCACACACACACACTCTCACACATACACACACACTCTCACACATACACACACACTCTCACACATACACACACACACACACACACACTCTCACACATACACACACACTCTCACACATACACACACACTCTCACACATACACACACAC
>CABFWB010001464.1:127511-158738 GCA_902151455.1 Timema bartmani
GCACACGCACACACCCACTCTTGCACACGCACACACCCACTCTTGCACACGCACACACCCACTCTTGCACACGCACACACCCACTCTTGCACACGCACACACCCACTCTTGCACTCATGCACCCACACACACACACACCTACACTTGCGCACACACCTCTTTTAGTAAGGATTACTCCATCTAGATATCATATTCTGAAAATTTAAAAATGACACCTGGACACGGGAATCGAACTTCGAAGCTAAAAGTCCCGGGTTCAATTCCCGTGTCCAGGTGTCATTATTCAGTTTTCAGATTCATGAAGTAAGCTTAGAAGACAAATGAAACATGTGGTTTGAGAATGCTGGTGGCCCAACACATTATTCACCTTTTTTTTATGGGGCTAACTTAAAGAAAAGGTATATTAGGACGTACCAACCACCCCAAAAAATATGGATCGAATTAGAAATGCTTGTAGAAATATTGCCAGAAAAACTCTATTATATATGCATCAATCTTTTATAAACCATATTGATAAATTTATCAAATTTAAGGGTCATCATTTTAAGCATTTATGGAAATAATTTTATAAATAATATTGAATGTTATGAAATAAAAAAATTGTAGTAAAAATTAATAAAAAAATAAATAGAAATATTTAAAAAAATAGTCTGAATAAAAAGTTTTTTTTTTGTGAAGAATTAGAAGCTGCTAAAAATATAGGTTTCAAGTTGAAAAGTCAAAGGTTACTTTGAAATGACCTTTAAAGTATCCCACCAAATCAAAAATAAATAATTATTTTCACTTTCCCCATGAAAAACTAACTTTTTTCTAAATAATTTTTTTTCTAAAATGCTTTGTTTTTAAGATATTCAGGTTTGCCAACTTAAATGTCTCACACTAATAATAATACACCCTATTGAAAACTAAACAAAACATTTTGTGTGTATGCATATATATATATGTGTGTGTGTGTTCTATTAATTAAATTTTAGTTTATAAGTTTTTTCTGTGTTTTTAAAAACTTATTTGTATTGATTTTCTGTGCGTGAGGTGTATGATTGTGTGGCAAGTGGTTTGAGGTTGTGTATATATAGTTTTTTTTAACCACACACATTTTATTTTATGACAGTTATCAATTTTAGTTTATTTTTTTGGTTTGAAAAGGTTTTAGTTTTAGTGGGTTTTACTCAGATTTAAAGCTTATCAATGCATTCTCATTTTATCAATACTTTATTCTCTTTGAATTAAAACATTTAAATTGATTAGCCTTTTGATAAATATTTTAACAATTTTAATTATTTATGTATGTTTAATGCCTTTCAGAGTCTTCAAAAGATTTGATTAGAAAGCTCCTAACTGTTGACCCTTATAAACGAATCACGATTGAGGAAGCCTTGAGCCATCAATTTTTCCAAGTGTTGGTAAGATTTATTTACTTTAGTTCTATTACTAGAGAGGCAAAAAAGTTTAAAAAATTCAATTTTCACCTACCCTAAAAGGTAAAAAAACCAAAAACCATTCAAGACCATCTATTAATATATTTTATTTAATTTCTAACGCCCATTTGCGTATAACGCAAACGGGTAGTAAGACGCGGTGATAATGATGATGATACTACGCCCATTGTTTCTGGGTCAAGGACCACATGAAAGCACAAAAAATCAATGCAAATTTTTCAGCCACATTTATGTATATATAGCTTAAAAAACAAGTAATAATAAAATCAATATATATATTTTTCCTCAATATGTATGTATATGTATATAGTATTGCTGATTAATCTTATTGTAATCATTGTTAGTGTGTTTGTATTTTTCATATTGAGAACCTGAAAACCTTGAAAATATTAGCCAATAATGAAACGTTAGTAAATTAAGGTTCCAGATATTAATTAGCTGCTATTTACTCTACAGTAAGTATGCCATCATGTTTGAACATGAAAATGTAATTAAACTTTTTAAGAAACTTTCTCTCTAGATAGTGGTTTTATTGACTGATAAAACAATAGAGTGCATAGTGAAGATAAATATGTTATGGAACAAGTTTTCTCCTACCATATAAGTTTTTAAAACTAATATCACATTTTACAAAATACATATTAAAAATAGCATAAATCAAGCTGCTCTTTAATTTTCTTTGATAAAGGCAACATTGACAGAATGGAATAAATAAAGTTATTATTGTTAGGCCTGCTTTCTCTCAGTTCGGTAGTTTGGCTTTTTGTACTTTTTTGTTTCCTATCCTTGGAGCTTTGGTGGTTGTTGGATATTCAGGTGGCTTCTTTACTCTTTCTTCTTTTTCAGGGAGGGGTTGGGGGGGAGAAATGGTTGCATATGAAAAGGGGTCAGAGTAGATACGAGGATGGAAAGGGGTGTCGTAGGGTGGAGGCTAGAGGAGTAAGCATGGAGGGGAGTAGAGACATGTGAGAGTGTGGCGTAGCTTCACTTGACGTAGGAGCAAGAGAGAAGTAGAGTTATGTAGGGGCGTAAAGGAGTGTCACTTGATGGGATAGAGATTAGGCCTCAGGTGTGTCATGTGAAAAAGGAGAGGGCCTCAAGAGAGAAGGGAGACATATAAGGGCATATGTAAGAGCGTGGTGTGACATAGAGAGGGGGTAATGATGAGAGGGAGAGCAGCCTGTATGTGTCATGGATGCTGGTGATGATGAGGGGTAATAGAAAAGCGACCCAGATGATTCATGAGTGCTGTTGTAGAGAGGGAGCAACTTGGATGATTCATCAGTCCAGGGTACTGGTGAGGAAGGAGAGAAGGATTTGGGTACTTAATTTGTTGTCTGGTAATACATTTACATTCTGCTGCGGCAGTATTAATACTCGTTCATATAATAGCTAAATTTTTTTTATATATCTTTGTAATGTTATTTTGTTATATAATAAAGGATTAAAGATTATATGTTTTTAAATTAAGTTCATGTTTTATTCAGATTAGTTTTTTAGTGAGTTTTTGATTCTTTCATTACACTGCACTCTGTTGGGGAGTGAATAAATCACTGACGCTAGCGCGTGCTAGTTGCGGTGTCTTAGAGGGTGCATTCCTTCTAGCCTTGTTTAGAGTGGTCATTCATTACCTGTCATGTAACAAAGTCTTTTTATAGTAAAGGAAATTGATAAAACTAAAGAAAAAGGAAAATTAAACTACTAAGAGTAAATTTTATGAAGAAAGCCCATAGCCCACCTAGGGAAAGAGGAAAAATGTGGGGAGAATACAATGAACAAAGGTGACATCTTCTTCCTTTCTTCTGTCTTCTTTAGTATAAATAGTCACACACACATTTTAACACAAATAGAATAATATTTCGACATTGTTGCCTTTATCAAACACAAAGAAGAAAGAAGAGTACAAATAACACACACTGAATTACTCCATTCTGAATTTAAAGGAAAAACTGTTAGAAACACATTGTGCCAACTGTTTTTGGGAGTAAAGATAAATTTCTTGGCTGTGGTTAGTATTTATATAGACCTATTAAAATAATAAAAATAGTAATAAGGAAATAAATAATAATTATGAAAATAATAACAATGATAATAATAATAATAATAATAATAATAATAATAATAATAATAATAATAATAATAATTTGAAAAATGTTACTCTTATAGAAAGAAAGAAAGAAAGAAAGAAACCATCTTCTGTTGAGGCCTGGTGGTAATCTTGATTTGATCATGTTCCCTGTTTCATCCTCCTTCTCTTTCCATGTGGGAAACAGTCCCTCCTCTTCTGTCAGATTACGGGATTAAACCTTATTGCCTATGAAACTATATAGATATAACATGTTGGATACATTATTTTGTTTGCACACTGATGATACTAAAAATAGTGATGTTCAGCAAAATAAAACAGCTATTACAACTATAGTTGAATAACTCCTCTTGATCTTTATTCAATAAAATTACAACTAAACATAAATATACCACAAATAAACATAAAGGTCCAAAACTGATTAATGTTACCCCCACACTCCAAAAAAGGTTTATGTATTGTTTAGCATTTCATTACACTTGCAATAAGGCAACACCTTTTCAAACCCATTAAAAGTGGTTCACACTTTACGACTGCCTGGAATGTAACGGTAGAGAAACAATAAGATACAAGATGTTTAACACAGCAGTGGTAACTTTAATTTACATCCATTACTGTTTCCAGCCTATGGCAGTTTTTTATTCAAGCCATATATTTTCCACTACCGGCTTACTAGGCCTGTCATAGCTTCATTTAGCAGTGGCAACTCAAAGACAATAAAGCACTAAAGTATGTGTTTTAGTTAATCTTTATTAATATAAGCTAACCCATCCTAGCTTTACTTAACCTTGAGCACACCAATCAAATTAAGTTAGGATATATTATAATCAACCTTTAAAAAGTTACATTTTTAGTATTATTTTTATATGTTGCTTGTTCATCATTTCATTGTTCACGAATCAACACATGTTCCAGGCAGTTTTAACCAACATGGTTAGTTAAGATTTATCATTATAATGTGTTTTTTTGATAATAAAATTTTTTGAAAATAGGGATGGGGGCAAATATTAATATACAGTTTGCTTCAATTCCCAATGTGTAATAGTGCTTTTGCTGAAAAAACTCTTGAAAAATAAAAGTATGCATTAATTTACTGAAACTAAAAATATCACCTAAAAAGTGAGGGACTACCTAACCATATAGAGAGTGGAGAGTCAAAAAATATGCAAGTCATTAATATATTTTTTTTTTCAAATTATAGAAATATGTATAAATTTCAATAATATTTTCCTAATCACACATATTTGGTTTCAACTTATTTTTTGTTAAATACTTATAATGTTTTAAGTTTAATGGGCATACTTTATGTGGAAGTCTTTAAAATAAACTCTTTTCTTATCTAAGCATTAGTGAAGAAGCTTGTAATATAATTAAAAAACCCTTTTTGTTTGATATACTAGTAACTTTTTGTCATCCATAGTTTATTGTATGAGAATTTTTTATGATACTTATAATTACAGCCCTTCATTTTGTCCAGCGATATAATTCAGGTTTAGTTTCACAATACATAGATTTGTAGCACAAATAGATTATGTGCTACCTAATTGCCTGCGCTAATATACATCATTTCACAGCAAAACTTCAAGCATTTTTCTAATTTGCCCTTGCTTCAAAAGGGTTACACAGCCCTGAATAAAAATAAAAATTGACAGTAGTGTAACTTCTTTTTTAGCCATATCTTGGCCACTTTTAACTCACACATATTTAAAAGTACATGTTTGTTGTTCTGTATATTTCTCAAGTGGAAAATTTCAGCCCAGTCAACTGCTTTTGGCATTTTTACACAACAAAGTATTTTTAACTACGTACATAAGGTGACATTTTAACATTTTAAATTTTTTTTCCAGTATTAAGAAGGAAATCAAAAGCTTGCTTTGTAGTAATGTATTGAGAAAGTTTTGTCTACTTTAAAAGGAGATACTTAAATAATGTGCATAATACTTTATTCACTGAAACACGTGTACCTTTCATAAATGGTTTATATGTTTAAAAATTGGAAAGCGTGGGTTTGTCAGGGGAATTACAAGAGCAAGGTGAATGCATTGTCAATGAGGTAGCTTAGAGATGTATGTGGGTAAACTTGTATGGACAGTCAGTAATAAATGGGGCTTGAAGGGGTGTGGTTTGAAAGGAAATCCAATAGGTCAATATTAAAGAAGAGTCTTTTTTTGGTGTGGGCATGTTTGAGAGGATGAATATGGTATATGAAGATAGTGTGTGGCCATATAAGGCATGGCTAAATGTTGTAGATGAATGTGTGAAAGAGAAACATTAAAAAGAGTTTTAAGAATAAAAGAGCATATATGACTCATTGTATGGATGTTGTTGAAGTGAATGGAGTATGCAAGGATAGGGAAGTGTTGAGAAAGTTAGCAAGGATGGAATAGTTATGGATTTGTTTTTTTAAGCTATATGCACATTTTCTTGCCAACACCATAAAGGAATGGCGTGATTAGGTATGTGTGTGTTTAAAATAAAAAGTAAGAATGTAATGATTATATTATATAATACAAAATAAAGTATACTTTTTATAATATAAGGATAGTAATTTATATAGGCATCTTTTCCATAACATCCTACATATTGGATTCTTGTTTTTCTCATCCTGTATTTTTCAGCTTTGGGATCAAGACATAACACCTTTGAAGAGAAGTTTATCAGGTTCATCTCGCCGAATGAGTCGAATCTCTCAAATTGCTCTGGTAAACGGACTATTTGACATATTGTGCTTGTCTGGTGGTTTAAATAATTTGTTTTGGGATTGCTGGCAATGTTAATACTTTCTTTCATGAAAAAGTTATTTCAAAGTATTAAACACTATTTTGAAACTAAACTAATCAAATCTAGTTTTTGTCTTATGACACACAAAACAATTAAGAATCCTTAAAATAACTTTAAAATTATCTGAAATAAAATATAAAAGAGGAAATTTTACTTGTTGAAAAGCTGTTTCTTTGAACAAAGCTTTATTATGAGAACGACAGCTATACTAGAATAATTGGTCATTAAATGTTTTTCATTTTTGTGAAATTATTAACATTAACTTATGTGTGAGGCTTCATTTTATAGTAATAGATTTTAAATTAAATTTTATTTGTTTTAATCTCTTTTCTTATTATATAGAAAAAGTCTTGAAGCATTTGTCCGTTTTGTGTGTGTATTTGTCCTGTTGAAAACTCAACTAATGATGTGTTTTGACCTAACATGCTATACATAGACACTAACCTAAAGATTTATGGTTTATATATTTTAGCTAACACCAGTTAACTATTTAATTTTTTTTCTAATGTAATATGTAATGTCTGTTTAGTTATTAGAAAGTAAAATAAAGAATATAGATTCATTTATTGTCATAAACATTTATGGTTAGGAACCAAGGGCAACAAAGGGGCTTGACCCACTTTTAATCACATTGCTTACAGATTTATATAGAATGGTTTTACCTATCACATATCGAATAATACACTCTAGAAACTTTCACAATATTCTTCTTGCCAAGAACTGTAGGAGAGATCATAAGAAGGGATGTAGCATCAGGGTGGACTGAGATTTTCCCCAAACCTCGTACTGGACATTAGTTTAGAAACAACTCCCAAATTGATAAAACTTACATAAGGGGTTCCTGCACTGAGACCATATTTTTCACTTTCACTTCTTCAATTAAAACTTTAGTTTGTAGCTGATTAATTTTTTTCTGTCATCATGAACTCTTTAAGATTCCTTCCCTTCTTCCTCTACTTTAAGGAGTCCAGCGGTAACTAGGAGAATCTTAAGAGTTGTCAAACTGAATGGGGGTTTAGGTGCTTGGTTAATATGATATATGTTGGTTACTTGTAATACTTTACATATATAAAACATATTTGTATTATAAGCAATAAAACACTAACTATTTATGTTCTAAGTTTATGTTCAATAGTTTGGTAAAAGCTTAGATTGTTTTTTTTTTTGTCTAACAATGTGTTTTCTGTCATGTGTTTGTAAAAATGAAAGAGGTAGGGGATTTCTTGATAAAGGAGTTCTACTAAAACTATTCATGCATGCTCTTCTATTTGAGCTTAACATATTTACTTATGTTACATATTCACAAAAAAATATACAAAAGTGACATTTTATATCGTAATATATTTAAATCTGATACAACTCACTCTACAACCTCTTATACTCCATTCACGGTAGGAATTACTCTACGAAAGGTCTTTTTTCCTACCAAGATCCTACTATATAATAGCTTTCTGGTAGGGAAAAAGGCCTTTCAGAAAACAATTCCTACGGTGAACAGACTTTACTTTTATAAGCTCAAGTAAAAACTAAATCATCTATAAAAAAAACCCTTACTACAATTGTGTTAAAACAATACAGCTAATATTTATACAAATGTTATTATGTTCATTTAGAAGTCTAGAGTTATGGATGGTTTTCCTGCTGAAATACTACATTACCTTTTAAAAATATCTAGTTTTAGTTTTTACTTTAAATACATATTTTGTATTGTGTGTTATAATTATGTTAAAGTTATTTAGTCTGAATTATTTCTTTTTAACCATTTTAAACTTTATTATGGTGTATGAACAAAATTCAATGAGTGATGTACTTGCAGAAGAACAACCACTTGCTAGAACTAATTTATAAAATATAAAATAAGATCATTCTTGCTCCTGTCAGATGCTGTTGATTATACCTCTGAGTCCTCCCCTTGATTAATACCAGGTGTCCCTTGGTTGTAACGTCTCCTGTGTGACTGACCTCTTTGGTCCTCTTTTTGTACTCAAGCATTCATTTAGCCAAACAGTTATGTTCACCTGTTCCTACAGGTTGATTCTATTTCCTATTGTCTAGTTGTGGCAGTTGCAGCAACTTACTTTTAATAATGGATAAAACCAAAATCCCAACTAAATTTTTAAAATTACTTTATCTTAATAGAAACATTATTCCCAATATATATATTATTGTTCAATGATTTCAGTATGTTTCCATAGCTACATGGATAAATTTATAATATAAATAGGGTTGTGCAATCATAGAGGAGTGATGGTTAAATTTTAGACCTACTTTTACATAATATAATATACATTTATGGTACTGAATATGAATGCACTATCTTACAGTCTTTGTGAATTACATTTTAATCTTTTTTTGTAAACTTTTTCTCATTACATTCTTTAATAGAAAGAATAATATATATTTCAATATGCCTAGCAAAATTCTCAAATACAAATAATTTTTATGTACAAAAGCTATGTCTAGTTTTCCATGCAATAAAACTGAGATTTTAATAACACAAACGAAATTGTCTATTTTAAAATTGTTTACCATTTAACTTTATAAATTTAATTGTACTTTTAAATAAAATAATGCTAGAGATCTAAATATATCTTAAACTACGCTCTGACTATATTATGCAATGATCATGTATATCTTATCTTTAACCCTTTGAGTGCCAAGAGAAATGACCAAAAAATGTGCTAAAAGTGCCAAGCTATTTTCCTGAAAAATGCAGGAGTTTGTCTAAATTTTAGTAACTCATTAGTCTTTGAACTTATTGCACTCAAATTTTTACATAAACTAGCTAACATTCTTGCCAATGCGATGATTTAATTATACATATACTTTTTAAATTTTTAAATATAATAAAAAAATCACTAGCCAAGATATTAAAAAAATAATTTTTTATTGTTTTAATTAACATTAATTTTTAAGCATTGAAAATTTAAATAGCTTGAAATAGAATACATCACTGAAAAGAACATAAAAAACTGAGTAAATGACAAGATTTACAAAAAAAACTAACCTTAGATTTTACACTAAAATTTAGTTATGCATAGAAGCTGTTTCAGTGAGAATCAACTTTAGCAGGGTTATAGTAAAATAGTCTAAAATAAATAATTGGGTTGGAATCAGAAGGGGACTGTGAGGGGACTTCAAACCTGGTACTTTTGCATAGATATGAAGAGGTTGGGGTGGATTATCCTGATCTTCAAGATTTATTTCATCCCTTTAGGAATAACTAGTATTCATACTCGTGTTATCAATGACAGCTGTCACTCCTACTTGTTCCGATTTTTCACTTTAACTATAATAAAATTCCTGTTCAGTTTCATTATTTACAAATTCAGAATCACTGCTTTCAGAATCACAAACAAATTGATCACTCTGGGTTGAGCTGTCAATAAATATTGCAAATATTTCTGTGTCTTGAATCACAGCTTTCCTCTTAGTAGCCATGTTTACAAACAAGGCCAACGATAAAACTCATAAAGTAAAAAGTTATAAAATAATTTTCAGGTTCGATATATCGCAAAGACAAATAAAAGTAGCTTGAACATATGAGAATGCAGTGGAAATAAAATCTACCCTATCTGTTGACTTAATACTGAACTAAGAGCTCGAAAACATGGGATCGCTGTGAGCGACGCTGGCAAGTTTAGCAGATATTTCGTGCATCGCTCTGAGCGACGTTGGCACTCAAAGGGTTAATATACTTTAAGAACCCGGATTTTAACTATAGAACTACTTGCTTTTATAAATATAAATTAATTCCATTTTCTAAAATATATCTTTTCGTTATTCTCGTGGTGCAATTTCCTTGCTATCAAATGCAATTATTCTAAAACGTACACTTGCAATCGGTTTAAGATTTTATCTCCTTCAGTCTTATAAATTCAGTAAAAAAATTAAGTTCCACCATATTTATTTGAAACACCTTAAATGCTCTCCTTACAGGTTCAGAAAAATAGTTATATTTTCCCTTGATTACCATGTTCTATTTTGTAAAAAATCTTCCTTATTATTTTTATTTGTATGTTTAACACGAGGTTTATTAAAAACTTAGTCTAAAAGTTAGGGTTGAGGGTAGCTTAAAGAATATGCACCCACATCACCATAGATGCGAGAACAACCTATGTACCTGGCTGAAATTTTAACTACTACCCTTTCAACAATCACTTGATAGGCATGCCATTTCAATTTTTCTTTGAGAATAAATTGAACCATCTTAATCTATTTGCTAATTTTATATTTTGTATGATGTGTTTAGTTTGAGTAATCACAAAATTTATCTTATCTAATATATTATACTGTAATCTTTTACTGTCTATTTAAATTGTCTGAAAATATAATATACCTTTCCCAGGTTGCAACCTAAATGTTTCAATCAAAATATGTATAGATATTATGTAGTTACTCACTGATAAACACAATCTTTATACAGAATAGAATAATTTGTATTTCTTGTAGAATTTATCTTGTAGATCTGTTTAAATTATAACCAGGCTATTATTTTACCTTTATTGTATATTTTTTATGTGCTCTTCAAGGTATTTGGATATTTTTTCCATTCATTATAATTACATAATTATAATTTTCTTAAAACATGTTTAATATTTTAAATTAAATATTTTTTTTTTAGGAAATAAAAGGACGCACATTTAATGCTCGTAAAACATTCCAATTTGCAATCTTATGTGTGCGTGCAATGGTTCGAATTCGACGACTGCGCTTCACACCTGACACCTTATCCATCAGTGTAGCCCAAGTAGACCCTTATCGTGTCAAGGTTCTACGAAAGGTAGGACTATTTTCCTTATATTCTTTAAATGGAAAATATAGCATAATTGTAACACTAATGATAGCTAAAAAGGTTTCCTCTAAGTCTAAATGAAAAAATGAGGTAAAATCTAACAAAAATTATGATAAAATCAACTTTCTTTTTTGGTAGGGATGAATAAAACAGAATTGAAAGTAAATTTATTGTGAGAGTGATTTCTTAGACCAGTGGTATTCAACCTTTTATTTTTTTTTGCATACCCTTAGATATTTCTATTACATTTTGTACCCCAAAGTTGTTGGTGTATAGTGCAAGCTTTACATATTATATAATCTACATCTAAAATAAATTACACACAAAATAATTTATTAGAAAATCAGTTTTAACCCCGCTTCAGTGCTTGCATGGTCTAACGCAATAATCTGACAGGATAGATTGCCAATCAAGGTTTGAACCTCGGGCAGGTGTACTGAGGGTGGTTTTTCCTTAATGGTTTTCCACTCACCTTTCATTCATATGCGGACGAACTTCCTATAAATATAACCTTCCTCTAGAACCATGAGCTTAATTAGTACATAAGCTTATAGCCTGAACGGGTTGTAAGAAGCAATGCTAAAAAAAAGTTTTAAATAATATATGCATATAATATATATATACATATATATATATATATATACATTTTTATGTAACCCCTAAGATATCTTCACATATCCCAGTTGAATACCACTGCCATCAAACTATTTTAAATTATCATACCAAAATAGTCAAATATACAGGGTGCGGAAGAGAAACTTACTTTTTTGAAAGGTTAATAAAAACGAAACTATTGCAGATATCGATAGAATTCTTTTTCCCCCTTACAGATCACCTCACCAATTTTTTTTTCATGCAGTTTTGAAAATTACATCTTTCAAATGACGGCCGCCATTGTCTATGCACTGATTGAGTCAATATCTGAAGTTACTCGCCACTCTCTGAAGCATGTCCACCGGTATTTCGGCGATGGCGTTCCGAATGTTTGTCTTAAGGTGAGCTAGGGTCCGTGGTCGATCGTTGTAAACGATAGACTTCAAATAACCCCATAGGAAGAAGTCGCATGGAGCCAAATCTGGAGAGCGCGCCGGCCAAGGGAGATCGCCTCTGAGAGAGATGAAGCGGCCTGGGAAGTGTTCCCTCAACAATTCCATCGAGGCCCGTGCTGTGTGGGCCGTGGCTCCGTCTTGTTGAAACCACACATCCCCGACGTCCATTTCTTCCAGATGTGGAAGGAAAAATTCTTCGATCATCTCCCTGTATCGAGCTGCATTCACCGTGACAGCGCGCTCATTTTCCTCAAAAAAAAAGGACCAATGATCCCGACCGACGAAATTGCGCACCAAACGGTAACACGCTCACAATGGAGAGGGGTTTGGTGAAGTTGACGTGGATTTTCAGCACTCCAGTAGCGCATGTTCTGTTTGTTGACACAGCCGGAAAGGTGAAAGTGAGCCTCGTCGCTGAAGAACGTTACCGCGTCGTGGGGAAGGGTTTCAAGGAGAGCTTCACATGCAGTTTGGCGGGCCACTAAATCGCGGTCAGTCAACTCCTGCACAACAGCCAGTTTGTACGGATGAAATTTGAGTTCGTTGTGAAGGATTCGTCTCACAGTTCGGTCAGAAAGCCTCAGAGCAGCTGCATGTTTGCGAGCAGAACGGCGGGGGGACTGCAAAAATGACTGTCTCACTCTCTCAACATTTTCCGGAGTCCTGGCCGTTCTTACAGCTCCTAATCTGTGTTTAACGACGCTGCCAGTCTCCTGAAATGCGGTAACCCACGAAAGAATCGAATTCCGGCCGGGGATTGGACTGCGAGGAGGAATATTGAAGCGCGCTCGAAAGGCACGTTGGGTGGCGACAATGGAGCGGCCATTACAAAAGTAGGCCTCGACGGCGAACGCGCGATGCTCTCTCGTCCAAAGCATGATAGGGAATGGCTGTGGGGGGAAAAAAATGGAGGACCTACCCTCTCGGACGCACCCCCTCCCAGCTCCCTACCTTCACCCCTTGCCGTTTGGCGGATTTTTCAAAAAAATAAGTTTCTCTGCCGCACCCTGTACTTATTCTGAATTATTGTTTTAACTCTTTTAGCTTAATTTATTATAGAAATTTCCCAAAAGTAAACTTCATTTCCAAATAATAATACATATATTTTTTTGTACATTTCCCATACCCATTTGTCTAAAGGTTGATATAAACATGACTGTGCTATTTCTGTTCCATATCCATACAGACAAATTACACCTTGATATTAATAGTCATATGTATTTCCAATGTATATATTTACACTCGTCCAGCGACGGTGTGTCTTTGTGCCGTACCTTTGGATATTGTTGGCAACACTTCAAGTTTTCACTGTGGTGTCACGATCAATGACAGCATTGTTTTGTGTTTAACTGATGATTTTTGAATAATATTCAGGGTTTTCAATGCATTTTATATCTGCTTAATTGGCGTTTTTCATGAACTACTTAGTTGTAATTCCTACTTTTGCAAGATGTATATAGTTTTATTTTAGTTAAACCTGGATGATGAGACTCTTACAGAACTAGTTTGCTTAGATCAGAAATTATAATTATAATTTATCTAATCACAATTACAATATCTTGATGGTAGCTTCAAGGAGAAATTACAGAAATAAATTGGTTGGGGTCATACTAAGAGGCGATTTTGAGGATTCCCCTTAAGAAAGTATTATAAACAATGCAATTTTGTATTCCTAGGCTGGTAGCCTTCTTCAGTGTTATAAAATCAGTACCAAACCCAATTATGTTAAAAAAAAAAGTAATTCAAGTATAATTTAAACAAGGTAAAAGTAACATTCAAAATGCAACCATTTTCATCACTGTATAAAATAAACTAATAATAAATCTATGTGACTGTGGGCTTATAGAATTTGGACACTTTAAAAATACAGCATAGTTGACACATGGACATCTGTAAATACTCGGGTTGGACTAAGCACGTGTATGATA
Source organism: Timema bartmani (assembly GCA_902151455.1). Classification (NCBI taxonomy): domain Eukaryota; kingdom Metazoa; phylum Arthropoda; class Insecta; order Phasmatodea; family Timematidae; genus Timema; species Timema bartmani. The sequence goes on from CABFWB010001464.1 coordinate 141,590, forward strand.
CTGATATAGAACAAACCTGAAGTCACATGTAAATCAACCTTAATTGCAGCTGTATTTTAACCACTGAACAAATGTTATAAAAGTGTTAAGTATGAATGCATATAGAAGGTGGGGTATACATAACTTAAATATGTAAATAACTAATTTAGTATTGCACTTTGATCATCTTTAACTTATATTTATTATCATTACATTTTTAGAGATTTTTTTACCACGATATTGGCAGCCCTGCTTGTGAAGCAATAGGAAAACGTTTAACTAATTTAAAATGTGTATTATATCAATATTATCGATCCTAGCCTAACATAACCTTCATCTGTTAAAACACATGTAAGGTTAGGTTTTTAGTTAGCTTGTAGATAGTAACTAAAACACTTCTTTTAGTACATACAATAGAACATTTTTAATTCCAAGTCCGAGGGATATCTAAAAACATTCAAAATATCTAAAGTTCAAATTAACCATGTTTATGAGTATCTATAGAGCAGGTACACAATAAATCGATAACCTCTAATATGTTACATATAAATACACACATTTTATATATGATGTAATACACACATACACAATATATAGTCAACATACATGAAAAAACAACCAAAGGTAAACACAAAATATAAAGACTTGGAAAAATTAAGATACAAAAGTTGCAAACTTCATTGAGGATGTGCAACATGAACACTATCCCTTCCATACTGGGCTACACAGGATTACATTGTCACACCGAAGTGATGAAAGCCGAGCCAACACATCCCCTATTCTAGGAAACCTTCTCACCACCAGTTCAGAATTTCTCGCGTTATTTTTACTGTACATAAATAACTCTAATTTTATTTGACATTCTTGCCATATGGCGTGATTTAATAAAGATAGTTACCAGCCTCGGTGGCGTAGTTAGCTAACGCGCTAGTCGAGTTGAGCTAGACTGCCGAGGACAGGGAGATCGCTGTTCGAATCTCAGTTGGGTGAACTAGGGTGGTTTTTCCTAAATGGTTTTCCACTCTTCCTCTGCACAAATGCGGGTTCACTTCTTCTAAATTCAACCTTCCCAATTCCTAATACATTAGCGTAGTTAGTACTTAAGCGTATAACCCGAACGGGTAATAAGACGCAGTGATAAATAAATAAATAAATAAATAAATAAATAAATAAAGATAGTTAAGCTAGATTTGAGATAAGTATAATGTTGAACAAATTAACAATATCTGGACTTCGAATTATCCAAATGTTTCAAATTAAAATTCAAATGAAATGTTATTTTTTTACCATTGATTTGAATAGGAATTTCATTGGGAATCATGATGGGTTCGAACTATCCAATTTTTCGAATTAGCCAAATCCTACTGTACTAGTTTTTTAAGTTGTCCCTACTGAATCTCGTAGGTTTATGTGGGTAACACTTTATGCAAATTCAGAGTCAAGTAATTTATCTTATTCGATGTATAGAGCTAAATTATATATGTATTATTATAGATACAGACACTACTATAGGCCATTTTCATAGTCAGATTGAGTACGCCTTAAATGTGGTGCTTCACTAAATACATGACACCTACCTAAACTAGAATGGAACTGGCCAGTTTTGCATTTGAAGCTGGCCCATTCCATTCTGGTCTAGGTAAGTGTCATCCTGCATTTTGTGTAGCGCCACACTTGAGGCATACTTAATCGTAATATGAAACTGGCCATATATATTATGGTGTCTGTATCTGTAATAATACTTGTCTAATAGTGTTGGTCCAGAAAATTGTTCATATTTAAGGACTATAATTTTTACACATGTTGAATTGTTCCTCTATAATTTCCCAAAATTTCAGCTTCCTGGCCTATTGGGAACTAAAGAAAATATTCAGGACAGACTCTCTCTCTAAAATAAATACATCCACTATTATTCCTACTTGTTGAAATCTCTTTTATAATAATAATAATAATACTACTACTCGATGAAGTTTTAATCGGTCTTTCTTCTACTATTATTTCCTGAATGATAAAATTTGTTACAATTCCATACAAATGTGTTTACTACTAGTTCTTACTGTGGGTTGAACAACGTCAAGAAGTAATTTTAAGTTATGTATTGGCAGAAATATACTAATTTGAAAAGTTATTTTTTTTATTAACACAATCCATTTTCTGACAACAAAAGTTTTAATTTAATCTTATAGATGTAATTAATTAAAGAATTGATAAAAATAGCTATTCTACATTACTTTTAGTAAAAGCCATAGCTGGGGGGAGGGGTGGACTGGGTGGTTCAAACTAGGGATGAGATATCTGAAGCAAAATATTGATATGAATATTATTTACTAATATCGATAACATTATTATGTTGGTGAGAAAATATCGATATTCGATATTGAAAGTTTTACTAAGATACTGTCTTTAATGCAAATTTGTATCCTATAGCTTGCCGTAAAAAATATTCTGAGTATTTTAGGGGCCATTACCTTACATCAAGGAGATCCGTAGCAAAAATTTAATCAGTAATATTATGATAAAATTAAATAAAGGTATAATTAATGTAAACTACTGTCACTTCGATTTAGGGAAAAATTATAGTTTGGGTTTGGCATCACTGGTTGTTGTTGTTACGTCTCCGCCATCTGCCGTCTTGCGTCTCAGTTCAGCGGTTAGATTGACTCACTAACGCCTTGTCTGGACCTCATTTAGTATTCTTTTATTTATTCAGTGTTTATGAAATATACATTCATTTTTATTTATGTTCATGAGTGTATTTCTATGTGAATTTGTGTGTCTATAACTGTGTTTATCTTGAGTAAGTGTCTAACCTCTCTGTGCCATGCCACCAACGAAATCAAAGTAGTGGTTTCACTTTTTAAGAATTAATGATAAAAGTGCCAAATGGCAAATTGTGGATGTATATTCAAAACATCTGGCAATACTAGCAACTTGAAGGCTCACATGGACAAAATCCATCCTGCATTGTCAAAGCCGGAGGCTTGCCCAGCCCTTGGGCAACGACCTAATTTCAGCACCAGTGGCAGTGGAACATCTTCAGCCGCAGTTCTCGAATCAGATGATATTGAAGTAAGTGATGAAGATTTACCGACTTCTCTTTCAAAACATAATCCAAAAATGAAAGTACATAAAGAAGATAGGGACATACAGCATCAACCGTCATCCTCTAAAGCTCCGTATTTAACTGTACAATCCACATTGGACGAGTCTTTCGGCATAATAGCTGCTCACTGGGAAGGAGGTAAGCGTCACAGTTTAATTACAAATGCTATATAATATACCTTCTATGCCAGACAGACCTTTCTTTGTCACTTGTTGAGCATCAAACTTTCCTAAAGTTGTTCAAGGTGGTGGTTCCACACTACAAGGTCCCATCTCGCAAAACCATTAAAAAATATGTTTGTGAGAAATATAATAGTGCGTTGGAGGTATTTAAGTCAAAACTTTCAGCTATGGAAAGTTTTTCTCTCACAACAGATATTTGGACCGAAACCCTGCAGACGAGAAGTTTTTTAGGCATTACAGTACACTATTTTAAACAGGATAATTTGGCTTCTTGCACTGTAGGAGTTTTTGAAATGGACAAAGGTCACACTGCGGAATACATTTCATCAATAATTCTAAATATCTTACAATAATGGGGCTTGAAGAGGGAAATATTGCAATTAGTAGTTACAGATGGAGCGGCAAACATGGTGAAAGCTATGGATATCGCCTTTTGAAAGAAAAAACATGTATGTTTTGACCATCTTCTCAGTTTGGTCTCTTGTTGTCTCTTTTGTTGAAGCTGTACTAGAGTTTATTATTATTATTAACACCGCGTCTTACTACCCATTCCGGTTATATGCGCAGTGTACTGGAGTTGGCTTTACTAATTGATAAGTTAAAAAGAGTGGTAACTTGGTTCAAACAAAGTGTTCAAGCCTCTGATGAACTGAGGGCAGAAAGTGATCTGAAGCTTATACAAAGCATAGACACAAGATGGAACTCTACATTTGAAATGATTAAAAGGTTTCTCAGCCTCAGCCCAATCCTCAACATCATTCATCGTCACATCTGCCCCAAGCTTGACGTCGGCTGCAGAGAATTGAGACTTGCAGGAAGTTGTACAGCTACTTGAGACCCTGCAAGCAGCTACAAGTCAAGTATCAGGTGATAAGTTTCCGACCGTCAGCCTCGCTATACCCATAGCTACCAACTTGCAAAGCAACATTTCTAGCTTCTCCCCTACATCCAATGTTGGTATCAAGCTGAGAGGCAATCTTAGAAGAAATGAGAAAACGGTTGATGGTTGAACATATTCCGGCCCTAACCGTTAGTACGTTGTTGGACCCTCGATGAAAGACTTTATACTTTAGAGAACCTGAGGCTACCGCCAAAGCTATCAGAGGATTAAAAGGAATGTTTAAAAATGCTCATTCTCAAAAAGGTGATCATGGCCATAGCTCTGATTCTGACTCTGGAGAAGTTGCATCATCTTTCTTTGGTGATCACGCAAAAATTGTCCAAAAAACATGGAAACAACGGACCTATCTAGTTGGTGCAGGCTCTGATTTCACTGATGAACTTGCGCTATATTTAAGACCCCCTGCAGGAGCTGATACCAGCAAATGCCCTCTTTCCTTCTGGAGCAGCTCAACATAAACATATTCAGAATTGAGTAAAATTGCCAAGCGATATTTGGTGTCTACAACATCTGTGTCATCTGAAAGTTTTCTTGCAAGTTGGGAACATAATAAACCCTCAAGAAATCGTATGAAGGGAGAAACGCACAGCAAACTTTTGTTTAAGTCCCTCTCTCACTCTCAATTTTATTCTTGTTCTAAAATTGAGAAAATGGATATTATCGAAGAGAAATATCGATATCACAATAATATCAGAACTGAAATATCGATGTCAAAATATCAAATATTTAAAGCAAAATATCGATATCCCATTCCTAGTTAAAACTCTCCTCAACCCCCTGAAAGTTGTAAAAAATAACCTACTTATTTTCTGTTTACAAAACAATCTAGTCTTTTGTTTTTGGTAATATGCACCTTTTAGAAAAAACAAACATATTTTATTTTGCAGTCACAATTGATACAGTTTTATTATTTTGTTAGTGTTTTACTATAGGCATTAATAATATATATCACTCGCTTCAATGGCTGCATGGTCTAAGGTGCTACTCTTGGAATAGAATATACTGCTGCTGATGATGATGGAGATTGGGGTTCGATTCTGATCGGGTTTTCCACTCTCTCCACACAAGTGTGGGTACACTTCCTCTAAATGTAACCTTCATCCCTAATCCATTAACGTATAACTCTAATGGGTAGAAAAATTGCTGTGCTAAAAAAATATATATCTAATGTTAGAGCTGTAGATCACATCAAATGACTTGGCATATAAATACCTAAATGAAAATTATTTTTAGTAACTTTAGTAACTGTCAAAAACGTTTCTTCTATCTGAATCCGATTATAGACAGGGTGGGTTGACTACCCAAGGCACAAAAAGCCCTAACCTCTCCCCTGGTGGTTGATCACCATTTTAGATATTTGTATTTTATTGGTCAAGCTGGAAATGTGTTTATTTGAATATAATATTGGACTATGTTAAAACCTTATTTGTATAAGTTGGAGGGGTCAATTAACCAAAAAGTATTTTGAGTAACTTATTTTTCTCCCTCAGGTCTAAACAGTTCCAGGACTTTCCCCTGGCACTTGGATTTATTTGTAAAAATTATACTGAGAAATTTCTTTAAATTGGTCTTCATTCAGAAGTTTTGGAAATGTTGATGCCCCTAGAATATGTTTAAAATAGTCCTCTCGTGATTTTTTTTGGTTTTTAATTTTAAGTCTTTAGAAGTTATTCGGAGTTTGTGTTTAATCTTGTCATATTCAAAAATATAAAGGGAGTTGGGGGTGAGTGCACATTTACTCCAGGGCAAAAGTTATTATCAGGGGCAATACCCCCCTCTCCCAGGCTTAGCTGCCAATTATACCTTTATTTAAGTTTTCTCAATGTAAATTTTCAGACTTTGGCTAATGCTATGCCAATTTCTACATGTCAAATTTTATCACTTAGATCCCTGCCCTTAGTTACCTTAAGAATAAACTCCAGATAGCTCCTAGAGGCATTTAATTTTTGGGATTTATCTACCGCCCAGAAATGTATATAGAATAGTTATATTTAGAATATATATATTTATGAAATAATTTGGTCTTTTATCATATCATTACAGTGGTTGGAAAGATAGACCACAAATCTAGTAGCAAACCTTAGTTTAATCCTGGAGATATAAGATATTAGAGAAGATCTCTCTAAAAAGTTGCAAGTGTTGCTTAATGACCTCATCCTAGTGGGTGTTAAATCGCACTTCACATGGTGGAAAAGCAGAAAAAATAAGTGAACTTGTCATTGCAGTCACAAATATTATCAATTATTATTCAGTTTGTGTTGTAAGTCAACAAAACAATATAAACTAAATAAATTATTTAAATCACTAGTGGTGACTAATATTTTAATAAACATTTAAATTTTTCTAAAGGATACATAAGCTGCTTTTAAAAAGGAATATGTTAACTTCAGGGCTCTAACCCAGCTGCTGTCAACATATTTTCTCCAAGCAATAAAAATCCATAACATAACTTGCTACGAAAGTGAAGTAAAGCATTTTTGCAATAAAAATCCATAGCATAACTTGCTATGAAAGGGAAGTAAAGCATCCGTCTGATTTAAAAGAACCTTGGAAGGTATGTTAAAATACCTTTCTAGGCACAATTGGTAGGCCTTTTCGCTCTCCCTCGGAGAAATTCTCGCCCTATCAGGAAAGTCCAACTTAAATAGCTCAAATAACTTTCAATAAAAAAAATCATGTACTATTATTATCATAGTATCACAATATGTTGTCTCTAATTTGTTTTTTCAGGTAATAGATGCATGTGCGTTTCGAGTCTATGGCCACTGGGTTAAGAAAGGAGAAGGCCAGAACAGAGCTGCTCTCTTTGAGAATATGCCCAAAACTGAACTGAAATATATATATGTCAACAAACTTAGTCGATAATTTCAACATTTATTTATTGCGAGTATATTTTCAAGTCTAAGAAAGTTTTATTTCCCTAGCCTTATTTAAATTTATGTATACATGTGTTGTAGTGTTATATATAATAAAGTGATGCTTTAACTATATGACTATCATTAAGTTTTAGTACCTTTTAAATATAAAATTAGTTCTTTTAATTTTTATTTTGTTACCTAATAACATTTTTTGGGCTTGTTTACAAATTGTACTTTAAATTCTTAGTTGAAAGTTTCCATAATACACTGGCTTTGAATGTCAATATTTCAAATACATTGCATATCCACCTAAGAGAATAGAGTTGACCTTAACAAGGTTTAATTAACAATGAATGACTATGAACAGTGTAATAAGGCTAGTTAAACATACTACTAATTTTGTTTACTATGAAATTTCACTATGGTATAACTTATAAGAAAGGGTCTTAGTGTAATCTATCAAGATAAGACTGGTACCTCTAAGGTTAAACAGTGTGTACAAGTTTAAAATTTACACATTTATTCCCACAACATTCATATAAAAAATTGGATGCAATTCATTTTACTGTGAATAATTAGACTCTTAAATATTTGATTGATAGTAAGCAAAGTGCTCATATTAGTTTTAAGGATGAAAATACCTTAGCTTCAATAAAAATGAAGACATATTGAGTAATTACCACAAAAATCTTTGCAACTCAGGTGAGTCTGCCCATATAAATGTTCTAGAGAGAAACAAATATATAGTTAAAGCATTAACTGCAGTGTATATGAAAAACTCTATAATCAATGGCCACCATGAAGACTGAGGAATCTGCAGCCTAAGAAATAAATATGGTAATATAAAATATCTAAATTCAAGTAATTTTTGTGGCACTAAACATAACATAAAACAAAAAATATAGAATGCACAAAATGTTACACTGGTATTTTTTAAAATTTGAAATCCAGCAAATAATCCAAAAACATAAAAGGGTATGAGCATATATTTAAAGAGAAAATGCCTTTCAAATACTCGTTTCCAAATGTAAAAAGTATAATGTCGGTTATCAGCCAATAAGTATGGGTGAACATGAGTGTTAAAACCAACTATCAAAACACTAATCAATGAAATTATGGCAAGTGATTTTTTATTGGCTACACACCAGTGAAAAAATGTTGGTGTAAATGTAATAAAATAAGGAAAACAGAAGCATAATGTAAATAATGAAAAGTAGAAGAGTTGAGGAAAATTCAACACAGCTTGGTGTGCATTTTTATCACCAACAACTATACTGCCATTCCAAATTACAAAGGTGACAAAACTCAAACAAACAATAATAAATAAAGACGATTCATGAAGTATATCAACTATTAGAGCCGAAAAAGAAGAAAATCCACTTTTCCATGACTGTTGTATAGTTAGTATTAATATCTGAAACAAATAACAAAACAAAATAGAGGAAAATTGGTGCAGCAGAAATAATATGAAATTTATTTGTATTTTTTTAAATAAAAAAGAATATACTAAAATGTTACCTGAAAATATTTTGAACTTCTTAGAGTTGGTGGTGTCACTTTCCTTTTATATGCTATTGCTTTATCTTTTAAAACATTTTCAACTATCTTTAACAAAATAAACCCAACCCAAATAATGTTTGTTTGGCGAACTATTACTGCGATGAAACCTAAAAACAAACAACAAATAAATTTAAAACATTTTATTAGATTCAAAATAATAAATATGAATATCTATATTGTATTATAATATATAGTTACTTTAACCTCACTAATTCGCTAATTCTTCCATAAAAAAATTAAAATAGCCTATTATTAGCAAAAATAAATATATTGAATTTAACATGTGGATTACCCCTAGGAGACAATCACATAGAATAACTGAATTCAAAAAACAAAACATTAAAAATAACTTATTCAAAATCAAAATGTCACTATATTCAAAATTGTAAAAAATAAAATGGAAATATTTTTTTTTAAATTATTAGTTTGGCCGATTTTCCTAAATCAATATTTTGGCCATTGGAATATAAAAAAAAAATCTTGTATTATAATCACCTTGCGTTTTTAAGTCAAATTTTTGAATTAAGACGTTGTAACATGTATTTATATCTCATGAATGATAAAAATAACAATCAGAAAGGTTTCAACAAAAATATATAAACAAAGGATTTCTTTTTATTTTGCAAAGTAGAGGGAATAGCTTAGACATTTTGCACCCTAAGAACTATGTGTCTATTATGAGAGAGAACCAATAAAATATTAATAAAAGAACACCTCTAATTTGCACCTTAGAGATTTAAATTATCAAACATAATTATATGATTATAAATTTTATTTACATTTAAATTATTCTGTTATAAACAACCTAGTGTTGTGACTATGATTGTTATGAAATATTACAATATCCATGGATGTGAATACAAAGTAACGTTTACAGATGATTTTTGGTCATCTGTACAAGACTCTGGTCCTGGAACCTCATTATGAAGCATCTGAAATTAATTAAGCTATTATAATAACAGTATGAAAGAATCTTTCTACACAGATTAGTCTGATATAAAATTGAAAAAATCAAACCTGCCTTTCTCCACTTTGTCACCATTACCATGTACAGATACAGAGGTGAATCTTTCAATTAAGTGTTATGAGGTATGACACTTATTATTTTTTATGACTTTAGTCAAGGTGACATTGGGGCATCCAAAACATATTCTCTGCTTATGCATTCATTACTTTCTTAGCACCGCATCTTACTACTTGTTCAGGTTATATGCATATGTACTAATTATGCTAATAAGTTAGTGATAAGAAAGGTTGAATTTAGAGGATGCATACCCACATTTGCATGGGCGGGAGGGTGAAAAACCACCCTCAATACAACCGATCGGGATTCAAACCCTGATCTCTCTTTCATCTGCAGTTTAGTCTTAACACAAGTGTGATGCCTTAGAGCATGTGGCCACTGAAGTGGGTTATTCATTATTATTTTTTCTGAAATATTAAAATGGCATTGAGAGAACTTATGAATCAACTGTATTCGTGGTTACCATGCCAATGACTTGAATAGTCCTGATTTAATATTGATATAAAAAAAATAATCCTTGCAGCAATATATAAAGCTATTTCATGGATAGGAATCAAATAGCCAAAGCTATTATACTTGTTTTAATGAGGATTTACTCGCATCTAGATATCATATTCTGAAAACTGACATGGATAGTTTAGGTTTCCAAAACTTTGGTTTACAAAGAGGTGTGTTAACAATTAAAAAAAAAGTTTAGTGAGATTTCTTTTTTTAATATCACAAATGTATTTTGTATTCCAGTTTTAACCACTATTATGGGGTTTCATAATGACCAATTTTAAGTTTTGCTGGCTGAAAATATAAATAGAAAAAAAAAATCAAATGACATAAACCTTCTAAATATACACTTTGCAATAGTTTATCACTCTTTACAACATACAGTTAAAATTTTTCTGGCAAATTAACATAAGCTCTTATAGCAAAGCACCTTCTGAATAACTTAACACTAACACTGTACGAGACACATTATTATTATTATTACTATTAGGTTTTCTGTCATACAACAGGTCCATTCCTTTTGTCAGTGACCTTACACCGTCAATGTAGACCAAAATTGCAAACACCAGCCTATATATTCTACTGTAGAGATTTTAAAAATGCCATTGTCTTGCATACAACATGAAGTCCCACCTTCGCCTGCCGGCAAAAGTTTGAGTGCTATAACAGCATATGTTGTCAAATATACATGCAGAAGGACTTAAAAAAAAGGTACGACAAAAACTTTCTTGTATGATGGCTATGGCTTCAAGTGTTCAAAAATAGGCTTTTAATAAACTACCTATAAGTATGTTTTCTTCATAAAACAAACACATCATCTTGTTAATCACAATAATCACTCCTTATGTATACATTTCAAACAAAATTGTTATAATGTTATAGAAAAAATTAAAATTTGCACAAATAAATTATTTGTAAGCTATTCTAAAATTAATTTTAAAAATTAAAACGTATTCTTGTTTATTTCATGAAAAACTCACAGATTCCCATTTTTAATTCAATCTTGAAGGTCAATTTCAAAACAATTAAATATTCTATAATTTGTTTTAAGTAAACTACTCTTAAATTAATTTATTTTAGATTAATAAAGATACATTATTATTGATATGTAAAATAGCCACCTGATACCAATTTTTTATCCAAATAATTAAGAGCTATTTAAAAAATCATTAATTAACTAACAACTTTAAAATAATAAAAAAAATCTACACAACTATTTATAATATAATACAAACCACTTAACATTCCCTTTTTCAACCAAATCAAACAATTTTTTTTAAATAATCCAATTTAAAAAAATCAGTAAACTACCCATAACTGAATTTTCCTCTCAAAAACAAGTATACAGATTTATTTGTCATGTTATTATTGTCAAACAATTCCCAGATATACATTATATAGGCAAAATCATTATAGTCATTTTCAAAATTTACTCATCAGTAAACGACCCTTTATTGATTTTTTAACCCAAAACCAAATATACAGGGATATTTGTCATGTCAAACACTCCCAGGATACTCATTTGGAACCAAATCAACAGCTTTATTTTAAAAATATTTCCAGTTTTTAAAAAATCGGTCATAAGTAAACTACCCATACATTAGTTTTAACCCCAAAAATAAATTAACAGTATTAACTGTCATGTCAAACATTCCCAAGATACCCATTTGGAACCAAATTGTTAGGGCTATGTTTTAAATATTTCAAGTTTTTGAAAAATCAATCAACAGTAAGCTCCCCATAAATGAATTTTTTACCTCAAAAACAAGTAAACATTGTTACTTGTTATGTAAAACACTACCAAGATACCCATGTGGAACCGAATCGTTAGCGGCATTTGTAAATATTTAAAGTTTTTGAAAAACCAGTCATCAGTAAACTACTTTCATTGAATTTTTGCCCAAAAGCCAATTATATAGTGCTTTTTATCATGTTAAAGAAATCCTAAATATTTATTTTAAACAATATAGTTAGAGCCATTTTCAAAAAATTTGGAATTGAAAAAAAAAATATTCATCACTAAACTACCCATAAATGAAGGGCAGTGGTGATAAAAAAAACTTTGTGGTAATGCCCTATAGTATATATATGTCAAGTCTGAACAAAATCCATCACCATTTTGGATCCGTGGCCAGGGACAGGTAGACAGACGGAAATGAAAATACACTTTTTTAAGTTGTATTCACATAAAACGTAAAAATTCGTCAATCTCGAGGTCAATTCTTTTCACGATCACAATAGCCTACTTTCTATTGATATGAGAGAAAGTACAAATCTGAAGTAGAAATTTATCTTGAGAAATAAAAAAGTTTAACTTATTTAAAGCATAGACTTATCAAGGAAATAGTATTTGATTTTAACACAGCGCCTTACTACCTGTTCAGGTTATACACCAAAATAGTATTTAAAGTTTTTAGTGTAGTGATGGAACGATTGAGGGAAATATCTTTTTCCCATACATAAAATGTCCTTACTGTTTTGAGGTGAATATAGTATGTTCTTTGTTTTTGTCATTCTGTATTTTAATGTTTTACAGTAGTGTTAATTTAATAGTATGCTGTATTTTATTTACTTTAAGTCATTGGGGTGGATTTATCAGGTATATAGTACAGTAGGCCTACTGTTCACTTCTATTTGTGTATTGTTTAGAGGACTATGTAGACTTCAGAGTAAGCTACACAGTATTAGTGATGATAATGCTGCATACAATACTGTACACTTCTGTAATGAGATTTTTATAATATATATGCACAGTATAGTAGGCCTATAGAGATTAGTAAAGAATAGCCTATATACAAAAAGAATGATTTGAAAAAATATATATATATATTCTTCCAAATAAGAGACATTGACTTAATCCCAGAAGGTATCTACTACTAAGAGATCTCCCTGTTAATAAAAACCCTGTGCCTACCAATTTTTAGTTCAATTTTAGCGTTTACATTGTATTTATGTTTAGTGGGGAAAGTGCTGTGGTTTCTAAAACTTAAATTTATATAACAAATATTGTTGGAAACCTCTCACGCTATTTTCATGGTTATTTTTATTTATACTCTATAATCAAACCCTTCAGCATTTTTTATAATAATTATGAACTGTCAATTTCAGAAACCACAGTATTTACCCCGCAAAAAAATAAATTTTTAATACTTTGGACCCATTTAAAGCAACCCTCAAAAAATCTCCTTCAAGCCAACTCGGTTTGTTATTTACAAGATGTAGTGCGAGTGGTGGTAGGGAGTAAACACTGCCGGCTTCTATAGTTGTACTAACCCTAAGAATAAGTTAATAAACACTACCTCCACCAGTTCTACCATTTTTTTACTGAACCAAAATAATTTAGTGACAGTATTATGCCAAAAGATTATCTAGGCTACCTTTGGTTAGATGAGGATAAGAACTTACATACCTGACTTTTTTTTAAAGAACCAGTTTAGTGGAATGAGTTACTAACTAGTGACCAGCATATGACGAAAAGAGGCTAATCACAGCAAATAATATGATTTTATAAGTTACAGTGATGAAAGAGGTACGTATAACCTGAACAAGTAGTAACGGACTGTGAAGGGTAAAAAAAAAAGGTGTGGGGGGGGATAGCTGACTGTTCAATAACCACAAAACACATATAAGAGCGGTTTTTTTCTTTTGTTTTTTCAAAGCTTATCAAACCACATATAGGTTTAGTACAACACTGTTTGCATTCTATTATTTTTACCATTATTAGTGAACAATAATATAAATGTGATCATAGAATTTTCATTTAATGTATTAAATGTTTGATGGATATAAAAAAATATATTTATATTCTTGTGCTTTGAAGCACTTTAGTAATTATATTTGGAAAAGGTTCTTAGCCCAGTTAATTTGAGATGCTTTCTTGACTATATTGAGAACAATTCCACTAAATCAATGTTTAAATGAAAGCTTTAATATTTTTAGTTGTAAACCTTCATCAAATAATACTCAGCCTAAATGCAAGCTTTTGAGATAACTACAACACTAAAACAAAGCAATTATTAAGTAAATTAATGGTGAATTACCAGAAGCCGCTGAGAGAAAGTTGTGGCCATACAAATGAAATAGGTACATGAGCAGCACAAGACTTGTTGATACAGTGTCGGTGTAGTAAAGGAATGTAAAGAAGTAAATCAGAGGGAATGTGGCCAAATTGAAAGCAGATAACAGGCCGATTTCCTAAAAAGTAAAAAAATATTAATTAAAATGCAGAAAAATGTACACAAAAGAAAGAGTAGTAGTTTTAAAATGTTAACATTACTCATAATTATAATATAGCTACTAATTAATGAACCATTGACTCCAAAAGGGTTACCATTTATACGATTTTCTGAATCAAGTTGTCAGCGGGATAACGTGAAATCTGAGAACAGCAAAAGAAAAAGTGCATGAGAATGCTAAATCATAATTATCAAATATAAATGGTGAGTGTAGGAAAGTTATATATTTTCTTTAAAAAAATACAGCATAGTGGAACAGCTTGATTGAAAAAAAAATCATCAGTCATAACATAGTTTTCAAAATAATAAAAAAAAAACCTTGAAATTAAACAATTATAAATGAGCCTACACATTAACCTAATGTTACAGGCCTACCTAGCGTTCATAAATCATATCTGACCATTAGTGAATAACATCAACATATGAGTCTCTAAATTAACTAAATAAGTGTTCCACACTCAAAAAAAATAAATGAAACTGCCAAACAAATACAACATGAAAAAACTACCACATCATCAAACAAAGAACATTTTCTTGACATTACAAACTTGTATATATTTACCATTAAGGATAGGTAGCAGAATTACCTAGACCAATTATACTATGCCCTATCTTGTAAGCTGTACCATAGTGTCACCTATCAAGGTAAGCTTGTTGCCTTTCCGGGTAAACAAAGAGTGTACAAGTAAAAGTCTTGTCACAGAGAGGAATTTGTATCAAATATATTGGTAAAACGAATGGTGCAAGTCATACAATGACAACTACAACTTCACAAAACAGGCTGTGATGCTAAAAAGAATTAACATGCTACCAAATTTGACTACCTAAACAAGTATTGTTATTAAGTATTTATATTCAATGCCTAAGTTAGAATACTATATAGAATACTACACAATCCATACCACCTACAACCTCAATTATGGCTTAGAACACTTTAAATTACTTCAATATGAGTCTTTGTTAAAAAAAAAAAATCCTAACTATCTTCTATCAAGGGAGACTTCACCGCGAGCCAACACAGATAGGACCCTTACCTCACCCCCATGAAAAAAAAGAGAAAAAAATCAGAGTATAGATATAGAAATAGTCTTTAAATCCTCATCTCACTTTTTTTAAGGTATGAATCAGAAAATAATTATGTCACTTGTGAAGTGTTCTCAGAAAATGGCAAATTTTGAAAAGTGGATGACTCAAGAAGCTATCTTAAGTGGTCCATCCCCAGCCCGGAAAAAAATAATAAATATGATTCCTCCGTAACCGATTTGGAGTGGTCCATTCCCGGATAATTTTTGAAATGTGTATGCCCCTGAAAGCTATTTAGAATGGTCCTCACCATAAATTTCTAACAGATGGGAAAATTCAAGCACTTTTCTCGGATATTCCCTGATAAACAAAATTAAAGAATTTCCAGTCTTCCCGATTAGTGGCTACACTGTTAATAATGAAATATACACACAGATGGCCTTGCCAATTGATGAATGAACCTCTATCTCTGGTTCTTCTGAAACTTTCCCATAAAATCTTTGTTTGGATATGAGTATAATATCAAAACCAACACAATAAACTAAAAAATATTTCACAATCCTTCAAACACAAATATAGAACATTAAAAATCACATTCTAAAGTATTACACAAATATAATAACCATTTAATGAATTGAATCAACTGCAATTGAGTGGAAATTTCTTTTATATTGTTCCAAGCTAAACAACTACAACATTTATGACAAACACGATGCATGTATAATTGACGTGAATGCATATATATTTATGTAGGTCACAGAGGATACAATTTTCATGTGCATCACTCCAGATAACATTAAAATGTTTTCAATGAATGCTTATTTTAAATATAATATCCAAATTACTATTAGGAATTAGATACAAATAAAGGTTACAGTGCACCGCACCAACTTTCTCGCTCCTTTGCCTAAAAATATGGATATTTACTCAAAACTTATAAGATATGTGAAACGAAATAATATACAGTGTTGCAGAAACACTCAACCAAAGAGCATATATGAATTTATATACGATGTTACAGAAACATATTGAGCAGAAAGTAACATCTCTGTTCACCAAAGAGAATAAAAATCAATTTAACAGATCTTAATTTAATAATTTATAAAAATATGTTTCAAATAAAGGTTTTTTATTTTTAATAGTAATACAACTTTGCAATAATAAGTTGTTTTATATCTCAAACAGTTGCGGAGATATTACCAAAATTAAAAATGTTTGCTTATATAAAGTACCCTCAAAGTTGCTCTTATGGGAAAATGAGAATCACTGTTTTGTTTTTAATCTTAAACAGTGCCTAGATACGAAATTTAGTCAAAATTGTTAGAGCCTATTTTGAGAAAATAGCTTTTTCCTTTTCCCCTTCAGTAAACTACACTTAGTTTTAGGGTTATATGGATACTTCCAAAAAAAACCCCTGAAGAACTTTATGAAAACCCTAGATAGGTATCAGGTAAAATGGTTTGGACTCTAATCCCAGTAACAGACACCAATGGAAAACATACTTTATGGGTTCAGGAGGCGATGAAACATTGACATCATGACATACTACAATTAGCCAATTGTCTCATTTGTTGTTTTAAATATCTGTAATACAATATATCCATACATAATGTTGTTTTCCATCCCTTCGACTTCGAGGGTAACTGGATTATGTAGTTGATGTCCCGACGGCGGTGACGTCGTAGTCAGACCCACATGGGTAGGAAAAAGGTCGGCGAGTGTGTTCCGGCAACGTGAGTCGCGGTGGAACATAAGGATGTTCCGGCAACGTGAGTCGCGGTGGAAC